>SJXQ01008859.1:239718-266130 GCA_006408695.1 Aepyceros melampus
ATATATAATGGCAATATATATATAATGGCTATATATATATAATGGCTATATATATATAGGCTATATATATATATAAGCAACTTAAAAGTTTTTTAATAATTTATTTATTTTTTTGTTTACACTGGGTGGGCTTCCCTTGGGGCTCAGCTGATATAGAATCCACCTGCAATGTGGGAGACCTTGGTTTAATAACTGGGTTGGGAAGATCCCCTGGAGAAGGGAAAGACTGCCCACTCCAGTATTCTGGCCTGGAGAATTTCATGGACTGTATATTCCACGGGCTTGCAAAGAGTCAGACACGACTGAGCATCTTTGTAGCTGCTCATGGGCTTTCTCTAGTTGCAGAGGTCAGGGGCTACACTCTACCTGTGATGCACTGGTTTCTCACTGTGATGGCTTCTCTTGTAGAGGAACACAGGCTCTAGGGAGATGGGCTTCAGTAGTTGTGATGCATGGGCCTGGCTGCTCCATGGCATGTGGAATCTTCCTAGACCAGGTATTGAACCCAGATTCTGTGCATTGGCAGGTGGACTCTTATCCACTGTACCACCAGGGAAGTCCCAATATTTCAGTTAATCTTGTAATAGCCATTTTCTCACTAGATAATAGCAAGCCCTCCAATGTATCCCTAGTATTGTTGAACACTTCTGAGCACATTTGTTGAGGACTTACCCATTGATGTGAGTGTCTCAAGAAAATAGAGCCTTTGTATTGAGTGTGCAGTGTTGTTAGGGAGATAAAACATGATTATAGCAAGGGTAAGTTAGATCACCCGTGCCAAAGGATGGATTATTTGATAAATGCAATTGAGACAATGAGCTTGCCATTTGGAATAAAAGAGAACATGAGACCCAAATCAAGTCTTACATTAAAATAAATTCCAGATGTATCAAGTATTTTACTGTAAAAGCAGTGAAACTGTATTGTGCTAGATGAAAATACACTGTGGGTGTATAATTTTATAATCTTGGAATGGAGATCATCTTTCTCACCATGACACAAAACTCAGATGCCATAACGAAAAGAACACTAATTTTGACTACATAAAAATTGAAACTAAGACTTCTAGATAACCAATTTAATTACAAATATGATCAAAGAAAATCTGAGGTGGGGAATGTTTGCAACACTTGTGACAAACTGCTAACTTCCCTAGTATACAGAAAATCTTGGAATTTGATTGAACAATATTAAAAATTATTAACAAAATGTTCTTTGTTCAACAAAGAGGAAATCCAAGTGGTTGCAAACACCAAAATGTTTAATGATAATTATAGGAATTCCTGTTGAAACATTGAGACTTTCTCAGGTAAAAGATTAGTAAATGTTTTCAAAACTGGTACTATCCAGTGTTATGTTGTGATGGAATAGGCAACTTCAATAGGAATATAAGCTTATAAAACCAATACCTCCTTAAACATGAGCAAGAGGGGCTTCTCTGTACTTTAGAGAACCCCATTCTGGTCTTCATCTGCTGCCTACTTCCCCACTGAAGTAAGGTTCTGGGGGGGTCAAGAGGACTGGCCCTCCCCTTTGAGATCAGACTCCACGTGTCTAGGACCCTGCCCATCCCTGTGCAAGTGGCGCAGTACCCATATCAGAAACTACATAGGCATTTTCCTAAGAATGGATTGTGCTGCTTGGACTTTGGCCTGAAGGGGCCACTGAAGGATGGCTGCTTGCAGATCTGTGAATGAAGCTTGAAACTGATGTGCTCACAGGGAAGTGTGAGAGACTCTGCCTTGTGGAAAGGAGACAGAGGCAGAAGAAGATGGTTCGTTGACTATAGACCCATGTAGCATCTCATCCTGGAAGCTCAAGGTATCTGTCTGAGAATTCCAAAGTTGAAGTTGGCCTTTGAGGTGATGACGGTGTATTTATCAAGGCTGGAAGATAAAATGTATGTCACTGAATAGTCTGTAGCTTGGTTAAAGTGTTTATACATACTCCACTGGTGCTTCTGCTCTAGGTTCCATGGGTGTCAGGGTGGGTCTGTGTGAAAGCATTATAGAAAAATATTTGGTGAAGAAATTTTTAAATTTAGAAATATTCATATCCATTTACTCAGAAATTCCCTGTTCAGAAATTTATGATATGGAAATACTCATATGTCATATAAGTACACAAACTATGTACAAAGGTGTTTACAACATCTTCATAGTTTTAACAATAAATGATAATAAAATGTGCCAGTACTTTTCTAACTTAAAATATTGTCAGTGAACCCCCACAATTAAATTACTATCATTAATTCTATGTTTTAGAAGATCAGATGAAAGTTTAAAGAGAATATCTACTTTCTATTTAGTTTATAAGTAGCTGAGGAGTTGGGCTTTTTTAACATCTGATAAGGACATTTTTCAAATAAAAAAAAGGTTTGTATATACCTGACCATTATACTATTTCTTTTTAAAAATTAAAGAATAAGGCGTACAGAGAAAGACAAATTCTGTATGATCTGATTTCAGTAATTCTTCACAATATGTCTCTTAGAGCTGTCTGTTGCTTTTTCAAGTGGCCTGTCACAGGGTCATGGGGCTCAGGGTGCAGCTGTCCTGGGTGTGGCATAAGATCTCTTGAAGGAGATAGCCATTAACCCCAACATACAGCCGCCGAGCAGACAACTCACAAACTGCAGACCAATTATATTAAACAATTCTCACACTGTTAGAAGTTCTAGGACCCACAAGAGATTTCCCAACCTGGGGATCTGGCAAAGGGACTGAGAACCCCCAGGGAATTTTACTTTGGATGCCAGTGGGATTTGATTACAGAACTTACACAGGGCTGGGGAAACAGACTCTTGGAAGGCACAAAAAAACCTTGTGCACACCAGGACCTAGGAGAAAGGAGCAGTGACCCCACAAGAGACTGACCCAGACTTGCCTGTGAGTGTCCAGCAGTCTCCTGCAGAGACATGGGTCAGCAGTGGCCTGCTGCAGGGTTGGGGGCACTGAGTGCAGCAGTGCATGCACAGGACCTTTGAAGAGGTCGCCATTACTCCATGACCTCCACCACAGTTTGGTCTCAGGTCAAACAACAGGGAGGGAACACAGCCTCACCCATCAACAGAACATTGGATTAAAGATTTACTGAGAATGGACATCAGAACAAGACCCAGTTCCCCACCCCCAACCCCTCACCCCCAGTCATCTCTCCCATCAAGAAACTTCGAAAAGCCTCTTATCCCTACCCCACAGAGGGCAGGATGAAAACCACAATCACAGAAAACTAATCAAACTGATCACATGGACCACAGCCTTGTCTAACTCAATGAAACTATGAACCAAGCCATGAAGGGCCACTCAAGATGAACGGGTCATGGTGGAGAGCTCTAACAAACTGTGGTCCACTGGAGGAGGCAGGATTCCCTGGTGGCCAGAGGGTAAAGTGTCTGCCTGCAATGTGGGAGACTCAGGTTCAAACCCTGGGTAGGGGTCAGGAAGATCCCCTGGTGAAGGAAATGGCAACCCACACCAGTATATTTGCCTGGAAAATGCCATGGACAGAGGAGCCTAGTAGGTTACAGTCAGTGGGGTCACAAAGAGTCATACATGACTGAACAACTTCACTACACTGGAGAAGGCAATGGCAAACTACTTAAGGCAAGTAGTCTTGACTTAAGAACTCCATGAATGGTATGAATAGGCAAAAAGATATGACACTGAAAGATGAACTCTCCATGCCAGTATGTGCCCAATATGCTGCTGAGAAGAGTGGAGAAATAACTCCAGAAAGAATGAAGAGACAGAGCCAAAGCAAAAACAACACCCAGTTGTGGATATGACTGGTGATGGCAGTTAAGTCAGATGCTCTAAAGATCAGTATTGCATCAGTTCAGTTCAGTTCAGTCACTCAGTCATGTCCGATTCTGCGACCCCATGAATCTCAGCACTCCAGGCCTCCCTGTCCATCACCAACTCCCAGAGTTCACTCAGACTCACATCCATTGAGTCCGTGATGCCATCCAGCCATCTCATCCTCTGTCGTCCCCTTCCTCTCCTTCCCCCAATCCCTCCCAGCATCAGGGTCTTTTCCAAGGAGTCAACTCTTCGCATGAGGTGGCCAAAGTACTGGAGCTTCAGCTTTAGCATCATTCCTTCCAAAGAAATCCCAAGGCTGATCTCCTTCAGAATGGACTGGTTGGATCTCCTTGCAGTCCAAGGGACTCTCAGAGTCTTCTCCAACACAACATTTCAAAAGCATCAATTCTTCTGTGCTCAGCCTTCTTCACAGTCCAACTCTTACATCCATACATGACCACAGGAAAAACCATAGCCTTGACTAGACGGACCTTAGTCGGCAAAGTAATGTCTCTGCTTTTGAATATACTATCTAGGTTGGTCATAACTTTTCTTCCAAGGAGTAAGCGTCTTTTAATTTCATGGCTGCAGTCACCATCTGCAGTGATTTTGGAGCCCAAAAAAATAGTCTGACACTGTTTCTACTGTTTCCCCATCTATTTCCCATGAAATGATGGAACCAGATGATATGATCTTCGTTTTCTGAATGTTGAGCTTTAAGCCAACTTTTTGACTTTCCTCTTTCACTTTCATCAAGAGGCTTTTTGGATCCTCTTAACTTTCTGCCATAAGGGTGCTGTCATCTGCATATCTGAGATTATTGATATTTCTCCCGGCAATCTTGATTCCAGCTGGTGTTTCTTCCAGTCCAGTGTTTCTCATGATGTACTCTGCATAGAAGTTAAATAAGCAGAGTGACAATATACAGCCTTGACGGACTCCTTTTCCGATTTGGAACCAGTCTGTTGTTCCATGTCCAGTTCTAACTGTTGCTTCCTGACCTGCATACAGATTTCTCAAGAGGCAGGTCAGGTGGTCTGGTATTCCCATCTCTTTTAGAATTTTCCACAGTTTATTGTGATCCACACAGTCAAAGGCTTTGGCATAGTCAATAAAGCAGAAATAGATGCTTTTCTGGAACTCTCTTGCTTTTTCCATGATCCAGCGGATGTTGGCAATTTGATCTCTGGTTCCTCTGCCTTTTCTAAAACCAGCTTGAACATCAGGGAGTTCATGGTTCACGTATGGCTGAAGTCTGGCTTGGAGAATTTTGAGCATTACTTTACTAGCATGTGAGATGAGTGCAATTGTGCGGTAGTTTGAGCATTCTTTGGCATTGCCTTTCTTTGGGTTTGGAATGAAAACTGACCTTTTCCAGTCCTGTGGCCACTGCGAGTTTTCCAAATTTGCTGACATATTGAGTTCAGCACTTTCACAGCATCATCTTTCAGGATTTGAAACAGCTCAGCTGGAATTCCATCACCTCCACTAGCTTTGTTAGTAGTGATGCTTTCTAAGGCCCACTTGACTTCACATTCCAGGATGTCTGTCTCTAGATTAGTCATCACATCATCATGATTATCTGGGTCGTGAAGATCTTTTTTGTACAGTTCTTCCGTGTATTCTTGCCACCTCTTCTTAAAATCTTCTGCTTCTGTTAGGTCCAGACCATTTTTGTCTTTTATTGAGCCCATCTTTGCATGAAATGTTCCCTTGGTATCTCTAATTTTCTTGAAGAGATCTCTAGTCTTTCCCATTCTGTTCTTTTCCTCTATTTCTTTGCATTGATCACTGAAGAAGGCTTTCTTATCTCTTCTTGCTATTCTTTGGAACTCTGCATTCAGATGCTTATATCTTTCCTTTTCTCCTTTGCTTTTCACCTCTCTTCTTTTCACAGCTATTTGTAAGGCCTCCCCAGACAGCCACTTTGAGAAACTGGATTCTTAGGTCCAAGAATCAAGGTAAATTGGAAATCATCAAACAGGAGATGGCAAGAGTGAACATTGACATCTTAGGAATCAATGAACTAAAATGGACTAGAATGGGCAAATTTACCTCAGAGGACAATTATATCTACTACTGAGGGCAAGAATCCCTTAGAAGAAATGGAGTAGCCATCATAGTCAACAAAAGAGTCCAAAATTCAGTATTTGGGTACAATCTCAAAAATGATAGAATGATCTCTGTTCGTTTCCAAGGCAAACCATTCAATATCACAGTAATCCAAATCTATGCTACAACCAATAATGCTGAAAAAAGCTGAAGTTGAACAGTTCTATTATGAACTAGAAGACCTTCTAGAACTAACACCCAAAAAAGATGTCCTTTTCATTATAGGGGACTGGAATGCGAAAGTAGGAAGTCAAGAGATACCTGGAGTAATAGGCAAATTTAGCCTACTTCTGCTTGACTACATAAAGCTTTTGACTGTGTGGATCACAACAAACTGGAAAATTCTGAAAGAAATGAGAATACCAGACCAGCTGACCTGCCTCTTGAGAAATCTGTGTGCAGATCAAGAAGCAACAGTTAGAACTGGACATGGAAAAACAGACTGGTTCCAAATAGGGAAACAAGTACATCAAGGTTGTATGTTGTCGCCCTGCTTATTTAACTTATATGCAGAGTATATCATGTGAAATGGCAGGCTGGATGAAGCACAAGCTGGAATCAAGCTTACCAGGAGAAGTATTAATACCTTCAGATACACAGATGACACCACCCTTATGGCAAAAAGTGAAGACAACTAAAGAGCCTCTTGATGTAAGTGAAAGAGAAGAATGAAAATGTTGGCTTAAAACTCAACATTCGGGGGCATTCTTCATCCCCCTTCTGATGTCTATGTCAGAAGCTCTCTCTGTCCCCTTCCTCTCTTTAATAAAACTTCTACACAAAAGCTCTTGAGTGATCAAGCCTGGTCCCTGGTCTTGAAGCTAAACCTTCTTCGGAGATCACGAATCCAACACCGTTCACTGCAAGCTATCATACTGAGGGCTTGTCCAGTATCTTCAGGACAAGGTAAGAACACTCAGAGCTCTAATCTCTCTGCTTTCTCAGTATACACATTTTCTGCTTTACTTTACTAACTCTACAGTGTGTTTGTGTGAATGAATGACATGCCCTGAGTGAAGCAAGTGACAGGCCCTGCTTTACGGTTTCTCGGTGCCTTGTAATGGCTGAAGGCAGCCCCAAACATGGGAGCCCAGTCAGGGGTTTATACAGACCCCAATGCCAAGAGACACCCAAGGTCCCTGTGAGGGGAGCGACCAAAAAGGGGAAAAGTGTGAGGACTGAACTTTCCTTTCTGGATATTTTTCTGGTCTCTTTGACCATTTCGTAATTGTGTGGGAAATTAGAACTACTAACCTATTTGTCAGATTGTAGACTTTCAAGGGACTTGTGATCCATGCCGTTCACTTTAATAAAACTCTGCTACAACACACACACACACACACACACACCCTCAACATTCAGAGAACTAAGATCATGTCATCCAGTCCCATCACTTCATGACAAATAGATGGGGAAACGATGGAAACAATGAGAAACTTTATTTGGGGGGGCTTCAAAATCACTGTAGATGGTGACTGCAGCCATGAAATTAAAAGACACTTGCTCCTTGGAAAAAAAGCTATGGCCAGCCTAGACAGCATATTAAAAAGAAGAGACATTACTTTGTCAACAAAGATCTGTCTAGTCTAAGCTATGGTTTTTCCAGGAGTCATGTATGGATGTGAGAGTTGGACTGTAAAGAAAACTGACCACCAAAAAATTGATGCTTTTCAACTGTGATGTTGAGGAATCTTGAGAGTCCCCTGGACTGCAAGGAGATCAAACCAGTCAATCCTAAAGGAATTGGAAGGATTGATGCTGAAGCTGAAACTCCAATACTTTGGCCACCTGATGTGAAGAACTGACTCATTGGAAAAAACCCTTATGATGGGAAAGATTGAAGGCAGGATGGGAAGGGGACAAAAGAGGATGAGATGACTGGATGGTATCACCAACTTGATGGACATGAGTCTGAAAAAACTCCAGGAGTTGGAGACAGACGGAGAAGTCCGGCGTGCTGCAGTCCATGGGGTCACAAAGAGTCAGACATGACTGAGTGACTGAACTGAGCTTGCTTTTTCAAGCCAGGATCTAATCAAAGTGATTGCTGCCCTCCAGCCAAAGACTAGGAACCTATGTGAACAAATTTGGATTGATCAGTTCTCTGCAAGGAGGGAAGGAGCTGCCACAGGGAAGGAATGAAGGTGGCATCTCAATGAAATGTGGATTCTTGGGATTTTGCCTGGACTTGTCAAAAGCAAGGACAATTCTACGATTATCTTGGTTTTTTTACGTGAAAGCAAAAGAAACACAGCAGGCAAGGGGAATGTTTGGCCATTTTTGTGGTTTGGAAATGTTCTTGTTTTTGTCTCTTAGACAGCACTACAGACTAGACTTGTTCTTGTCTGCTCCATCACAGTCACAGAGTGAGGGGATTCTTTTGTTCTGTAAAGTTATTTATGTTATCTAGGAGAACTCCAGCTGTTAAAGTCAGGCCAGCTCAGTGACAGCAGTCAGGGGCTCCTTGTTTTCATCTCAGGGTTCTCATTATATTCAGTTGTTATGTCTCATTTATTTCTTTTAATACATACCTCCTACTTAAAAAAAAAAATGTCGACTTCTTAAAACCTAGGCCACATGTAGCCACATTTCTAGACTAATCTAATTATTTCTTCAAGATGGCATTTAATTTGTTCCAGTAAATAGGTCTGAAGGCTGGAAAGTGAAAGTGAAAGAGTTAGTCACTCAGTCACAAATGACTCTTTGCAACCCCATGTCCAAGATACTGGAGTGAGTAGCCATTTCCTTCTCCAGGGGATCTTTCTGACCCAGGGACCAAACCCAGGTCTCCTGCATTGCAGGTGGACTCTTTACCATCTGAGTCACCAGGGAAGATTAATCTCCTAGGAGTTTTCTATTACTTTTGCATGCTAAGTTGCTTCAGTCCTGTCCAACTCTGTGTGACCCTGTGGACAGAAGTTCACCAGGCTCCTCTGTCTATGAGATTTCCTAGGCAAGATTACCAGAGTGGGTTGCCATGCCATCCTCCAGGGGGTCTTCCCAACCCAAGGATCAAACCTGTGCCTCTTACATCTACCTGCATTGTCAGGCAATTTCTTTATTGGCACCACCTGGGAAGCCCCCTAATTACATCTGTGTGTGTTAGTCACTCAGTTGTGTTCGATTCTTTGTGAGTCCATGGACTGTAACCTGCCAGGTTCCTCTGTACATGGAATTCTCCAGGCAAGAATACTGGAGTGGGTTGCCAAGCCCTTCTCCAGGGAATCTTCCTGACCCAGGGATGAACCTGGGTCTCCCCCACTGCAGGCAGATTCTTTACCATTTAAGCTACCCAGGAAGCCTTGAGTCCATGTCAAATTAGTCAACTCCCTGTTCTTATTTTCCACAATGATTTCTACTGATGGATGTTAATACGTATGAGGGTCTTTCTAGGCATCGTCTGGACCACTAAGCTAAAGTAGCTATCAGGGATTTCCTGGTGGCTCAGTGGTAAAGAATGTGCCTGCCAGTGCAAGGGGATGCGGGTTCTATCCTTGATCCTGATTTCACATGCCGTAGAGCAGCTAAGCCCGTGTGCTCCACAGCTACTAAAGCCCACGCATCCTAGAGCCCACCCCTGTTTCACAGCAGGGGAAGTCGCCACAATGAAAAGCCCGCACACTGCAACTAGAGTGTAGCCCTCGCTCACTGCAATTAGAGAAAGCCCAGGCACAGCAACAGAAACCTAGCACACCAAAAATAAATTTCAGAAAACATACAGGTAAAAGCATGGGCAAAAGGCAGAAGGAGAGTGGAGTTAGCATATTTGGGAACAGAAAGGAGCTGGGAGAAATATGAGGTGAGCCTAGAGAGGCAGGAAGGACAGACTACCAGGCTAAAAGTCACGGTAAGAATTTGGGACTTTTTTCTGAGAGCGATGGAGAATTGAGTAAATGACATGACACAATAGGCTTTTTTGAAATATTTGTATTTTGTTAAAAACAAAACTTGGCATCAATGCCTGTTGCAGCTGCATGCAGGCTCTTAGTTCCCTAACCTGGGATTGAACCTGTGCCCCATACAGGGGAAACACAGAGTTCTAACCACTGGATCACCAGGAAAGTCCCACAGTTTGCAGAATCCTCTGACTTTTACAACCTTCACTTCTCTGTAAGGGTTCACTCTATGACCCTTACCTGAGCATTGGCAGTGGAAATGCTACCAGTCTTCTCTGGTCTCCATAGCCCCTCACCTAAGGTGTGTGCTCAAAGACACACTTCTCACTTCTAAATCACAGAAGAAAGTACAGAAATTTATTGAAAGCTTTTCTGGGATGAAGAGGGTTTACTGTATCACAGCAGAAATGTGATTATCTTTTAATATTTACCTCCTGACTCCAAAGTTTTATGGACAATGGCCCAAGTACTTTCCTCATAAAAAATTAAAGACCTCACCTCTCTCCTTTGAAGAAGGAAACGGCAACTCACTCCAGTATTCTTGCCTGGAAAATTCCATGGACAGAGGAACCTGGCGGCCTACAGTCCATGAGGTCACAAAGAGTCAGCCACAATTGAGTACGTCTCTCCTTAATACCCCATCCTCTCTTCATCCCCCCACCACCCATTTCAGTTTTTCCTGCAATCTTTATTCCATTTTAATGGAGAAATAGTCTTGTCATCTTGTGACTTAATCTTTGTCCTTTTGAATGTTTAGGAAAAATGGGAGAGAGGACAAATGTGCTGGGAAAGACAGCAATAACTTTGGGGTTGCTCGGGACAATAATTTTAAATTAGTGCCTGTGTGGCCATTCATTTTTAAAGTAAACATATAAGACTTCCCTGGTGGTGCAGGGGATAGGAATCTGCCTGCTAATGCAGTGGACATGGGTTCAGTCCCTAATCCAGGAAGATTCCACATGCCAAGGAGCAACTAAAACCCGTGGGCCACAACTACCGAGCCTGTGCTCTAGGGCCCATGAGCCACAACTGCCGAGCCTGAGAGCCACAGCTGATGAAGCCCATCCACCTAGAGCCTGTGCTCCACAACAGGGAAGGAAGCCACCACAATCAGAAACCCAAGCACCGCAAGGAAGAGTGACCTCTGCTGCCCACAACTGGAGAAAGCCCACGCGCAGCAACGAAGACCCAGCACAACCAAAAATATATAAACACACGTTTCAGTTTTAAATTTTATCTGATAACACTTTCACAACTAAAATATATTAAATCAAAAAAATAATCTCCCCCTCGTAGAATAAGTTATTTTCGACCATACCTTAAGGAGACCCAAGTGAGACTATGCTTAAAATTTATAAGCATGAGCTTGAGTGCCTCTGTCCACTCCTCCTCCGTGTTCAAGTGGGTTCTGATGGAATAGAATCCCCTGCTGCTTCCAGGGTCTTCCATCAGGCCTTTCTTCACATGAATCGTGTAGGGCCAACAGAGACCCGACTCACCTCTCTCAGCTGCTTCCTGAACTGCTGCATGCAGTCCAGGAAAGCCATCATAGCCTGATCAAATTTGTTATGTAAGAAAACATTCTCCTTCCCACTAGAGAACAATGGCAACTCAGCACAGTCATCTATTAAAGACCTCAGGTAGGAGTGGTTTCCGCAGGGGAAGAGACGGTACCGCTGAAACTCCAGTCCAATTGTATTGGCCAGGGCGAGGAGCAGCAAAGCTGTCTGTCCCCAGGCCGCACTGATTTCATTCCAGCACACAGGGACAGTGGGGAGGCGGCCCAATCTGAAGTTATTGATGATGGTTAAGGGGCCGTCTTGCCAGATCTCAAAGGTGGCATTAAAGACGTCGGTTTTCTCCAACCGGTTCCACTGGGTCTGGGCGTACTGTAGCCGCATCTCCACACTGCTCAGCTCCTCCTGTAGTTCTAATTGTTGCCATTTCAGTTTACTGTAGTCCTTCCAGTACTGCTTTTCCTGATGCTCCAGCATCTTAGTCTCTGCCTGGGCTGCCTCAAGATCGGCTGCTACCCTTTCTTGGTTCTTTTCCACCTCTGCCACTTCCTGGAGTAGCCTTGCTTCCTCCAACTCCATGCCCTTCAGCTTCTCCTGGAGCATCTCTGTCTCGTCCTCACTCACCCCCTTCCTGGTCTCCAAACAGCGTTTGTAGTTCTGAACATCAGATTCTGTGATGGCGAGTTCAATGTCCAGTACCTCTAAAAGATAGTCAGTACAGTCCACACACAGCGGGTGGTCCACCTCTGTTTCACCAGAGAGGATGGCAGAACTGTCCCTAATAGTCTTCTGGATGCTGTCGAGACTCCTCCAGGGCTGCAGCCTCCCAAGCAGGGTGAAGTTGTCATAGTCCAAGGACATCCCACCACTCGGGGGGTGAGGAGTCCTGCAAAAGGCACCATCCTGTAGACTTTCAAGGTTTGCCTCCTCCTTGGAGGGAGGGCCTCCCTCCTGTGTTTCTCTTGTCTCTCCCTGAGCTGAGCTGAGCATCGAAGCTCCAGGTTCCTGGGAGGGCTCCATGGGTCACTCAGTTTCAGGGCCTGGCGGCAGCGCTGACAAAAAAAACAGAGGTGGGACATGGTGGAGGTCCTGACTCTCAGCTTGACACTGCTTCCTCTGGGTCACCAGTTAGCTAACCATTTATACCTCTTAGAGCTCCTTCTAAAATGCATATCTCATCTTGTCACTCTCCTTAAAACCTTACAATGGTACCCTCCTTAAATACTT
The DNA here is from genome assembly GCA_006408695.1 of Aepyceros melampus. Lineage (NCBI taxonomy): Eukaryota > Metazoa > Chordata > Mammalia > Artiodactyla > Bovidae > Aepyceros > Aepyceros melampus. Next base: position 252,274 of record SJXQ01008859.1, read on the forward strand.
TTAGACCTCCCTTGACTCTGTATAGGCTTTCTTTCTAAAAAGAAAACCAATCATCTTACTCCGCCCTTAGAAAGAATAATCTTTCTAAAACTAAAATCTGGTCATGGGTACATCCCTCCTTAAAATGTTTAATGCCCTTATCTTACCTTAATATAAAGTCTAAACATCTTAACCTGACACCAAGGCCTCTGCCCATCTTTCCAACTTTTTCACATTCCTGCATAATACCTGAATTTCAGCTCTTCCAACATTTCTTATTGTTCCCGCTGACTGGAACACTTTTCCTTCCCTTCTTTACCTGGATGACTTCTACCCATCCTTTGGGTTAGATGTCATTTCTTCCCAAAAGCCTTCCCTGACTACAAAATTTGGGTTTTTTGTTCTGATGACACACTTCACATTCTTTATCTCATAGTAATGTAATGGGCATACATGAAAATTTTATTAATATTTGTTTAATTAACAAATCACATCAAATAAAGTAGCTTGGGTGGGGGTGGGGGGGGTAAGTCGTGTCGGACTCTTGCAACCCCAAGGACTGTAGCCTGCCAGGCTCCTCTGTCCATGGCAAGAATACTGGAGTGGGTTGCCATTTCCTTCTCCAGGGGATCTTCCCAACCCAGGTCTCTTGCACTGCAGGCAAAGTCTTTACCAACTGAGCTACAAGGAAAGCCCACACCTACTGAAGCCTGAGTACTCTATAGCCCGTGCTCTGCAACAAAAGAAGCCACTGCAATGAGAAGCCCACACATTGCAGCTAGAGAGTAGGCCCTACCCATTGCAGCTAAGGAAAGCCTGCATGCAGCAATGAAGACCCATGCAACCAAAAATAAATAATTATATCTTTAAAAATTATTAGAAACTGGCTGAAAAACACTTTCTACTTGCTAGATAGGATGCTGCCTAATTTATGAATCATTTAATAAAGTCAGTTACAAAATAAGAACATAGTGGGACTTCCCTGGTGGTCCGGCAGTTAAGAATCCTCCTGCCAATGCAGGGGACACCAGTTCAGCCCTTGGTTCATGAAGATCCCACATGATATGGAACAACTAAGCCTCTTGGCCACAACTACTGAATCTGCCCTCTTGAGCCCACAAGCTACAACTATTGAAGCCTTTCTGCCTAGAGACTGTGCCCCACAATAAGAGAAGCAATCACAATGAGAAGCCTGTATAGCGCAACTAGAGAGTAGCCCCCACTCACTGCAACTAGAGAAAGCCTGCGTGCAGCAAGGAAGACCTAGCACAGCCAAAAATAAATAAACAAACAAACAAAAATTTCAATAAAAAAAAAAAAAAAGAAAGCAACTGGCTGGAAGGTTGTTCATTTTCCCGGAGACTTAAAATGTCCCAGGACTCTCAGATGGGCTCAAAACCCAAGGCCATCTCATTGCTAACTAGAAAAAAAATATTCACAGCTCAGAAATACCACCCCAAGATGCCTCTGTAATTGTGCACCCTCTTTGCTTTAACACAGCTGTGAGTTAAGTGCTTAGTAAACCACTGAAAATTCCCATGCCATCAATCCTGGAAGTGCTCAAAGGGACTGTAGCTACACCATCTGTCACTCCCTACTCATTTCTAATACCATTATCAGGGAGGGGGAAATTTTTCCCTACTCCTCATGAGTACTTGTGTCTGGACTAATAATTAAATTACACAATATAGTTTAACAGGAGAAACAGATTTTAATTTGTGCTCACACAGATCCACAGAAATGGGACCTAAGAAGTGACCAAAGCAGACTGCTTTTAAACTTTTTAGACAAAGAAATAATACATTTGTGAAGAGTTGACAGGTATCGACAGGACAGAGAAACACGTTTTAGGTGCTCAGTAGCGAAGAATCTAAACAGAGTTTTGACTAGTAAATTTTAAAAGTAGCAACATTTGTTTATACAGGCTTCTTAGCCCCGTTTCCCTATCTCTGACAATAAGGGTATTTTACTTCCAGATGTAGGCAGCCTTTACAGGGGCTTCTTGTTGTCTGGCTCAGGCTCCAGGGCTTTGGGGCTGAGTAGTTGTGCCACTCCAGTACTCTTGCCTGGAAACTCCCACGGAAGCAGGAGCCTGGTGGGCTGCAGTCCATGGAGTTGCTGAGAGTTGGACACGACTCAGTGACTTCACTTTCACTTTTCACTTTCCTGCACTGGAGAAGGAAATGGCAACCCACTCCAGTGTTCTTGCCTGAAGAATCCCAGGGACGGCAGAGCCTGGTGGGCTGCCGTCTCTGGGGTTGCACAGAGTTGGACACTACTGAAGCGACTTAGCAGCTTCAGTTGTGGCATGTAGGTATAGTGGAATCTTCCCAGACCCAGGGGTCAAACCCTGCATTGGCAGGCTGATTCTTAACCATTAGACCACCAGGAAGTCCTCCATTCCTTTTAGTTAGGATTACCAACTAGTTCTTGTGCCCACCTCAGATTTCTCCTTACCCCAATAACAATACCACTGAAAAGTCATTTAAAGACCAGAATTTATTAAAATGTACAGACTTGCATCCAAAAATAACAGTATGATACAGCCATGTGACTATAGGTTATTTTTCAGTTATTTGGACAGTTCAGGCTAAGTGTTTATGCTTGATGCACTGTTTCAATGGCAAAGATGTTGGTGACTGATGTCAAATTCTGGCTCACATAGTTATTTTGTGCCTAGCAAACAGAGCCTAGAGTGGCAGGATCCTATGTGGCCCCAGGACTGTTGGAGTTATGGGGAGGGTGGAAAGTGGGAGTCTTCAGTTAGTGTCAGGGCACAAGGTTAAGTGAGGTGCTGCAGGGGAGAGTGAAGCAAGTGGTTGGAGTGAGAAATTTGGGAGTAGATCTGGAAATGGTGAAACAGTTCTTGAACAATAAAACTGTGAAGGCAAAGGTATTTGGGTTCAGCATGGAGAGCAGCCAACCAACTTTATGTCACAATTTTAGGCTAGCTACAGAGTTGGCTTATCGTTGACACATTTATTTATTGACTCCTACAGGCTTTGGGAAAGGATGGAAGCTAACATGTAAGTAGCTGTCATGTTGCCAGCTTAGTTCATAGGTTGTATTACTGTTGCTCAGATATGCATCCTCCCCTCCTTCCACATAGGAACTTATTTTGTACAATGGACTGTGGGCTGAAGTGACAGTGTCCTAGTACCAAGTCCAGGTTTTTGCCAGCTCTTTTCTGCTCCTGTCCTCCACCATGAGACAAGCATATCCCATAAAGGAGCTGCTCCTTCAGCCTTGGTCCCCAAATGAGAAGACACAGAAACCAACCATAACTTACCTACAAAACTCTGAGAAATAAATGCTTGCATTGTAAGCCATGAAAATTGGGGGATTGTTATCACAGCAAAATATGACTAATAGACACAGTGTTAATCACTTAACATGTATTTTCTCATTTTAGTTCTTCAGAAACAGGCAACAAAATCTCAGAAACGTAAGTATCAGAATCCCTTAGATTCTGGGATTTAGGCCCAGCATAAATGACATCAAAAGCCATGCTTTCCATTAAAACATAACAACCCTAGTCCTTGATGAGTAAAGCAATAGTTGACTTAGCATAGAACTGTGGTCTTAGAGAAAATGATAACTGAATATGCCTCCAGTAGCCCTAAGTATCAAAGTGTTAGACTCTTCCATAGAAATGTTGTTATTTAGTCACTAAGTAGAGTCCAACTCTTGTGACCTTATGGACTGCAGCCTGCCAGGCTCCTCTGTCCATGGAATTCTCCAGGCAAGAATACTGGAGTGAGTTGCCATTTCCTTCTCCAGGGGATCTTCCCAATCCAGGGGTTGAATTCACGTCTTCTGCGTTGGCAGGCATATTCTTTACCACTGAGCCACCTGGGAAACTTCTTCCACAGAACAGATGACCTAATATGAGTTCTATATTACCAAGCAGTTTCAGACACTCAGATGCTAGCAACCCCTTCTTTCCCTTCTCCCTAAATGCCATACATAAATAATATAGTTAGGAATAGACCACAAACTGGCATCACAGGTAATAGATGGTCAGATTGCTTCCAAGGCATTTAGAGAGAGTAAAAACAATGAGTCCTGCCTCATGGTTCCTGCATTTTTCTGTCTGAAAGCCATGATTCATTTCTTTCATGAGTCATGCTTGCAGGTGTTTGGTTGTGATTCTCAGGGATTAAAAATGATGTTCTGGTATGGAGAAGTATTTCAGGGCTTACCAGTGGAAAGTAAGAAGGCGGAAGCCGTGGAATGGAAAGGCTGTTTGGAAATTGGCTGGGGAAGGACAGCAGGGCTTCATACAATTAACCAGAAAATATATTTCAAGTGTATTTTTTGAAGAGCCTGAGTAATTTGTTTTCCAAATGTATTGCCCCCAGGGTCAGACTAGCCCAAAGAGAAGTTGAACATGGCCCTGTGGTCTACTAAGAAATTTCTTTGTTAGTGTCTAGGGTTTAAAGGAAGGGTCAGCCTCCCCTGTCCTGTTGCTCTAATGTCTGGGAATTCACAGTCTGTGCCCGAGGCAGAATCTGTTTGTTTTTTTTGTTGTCATTTGTTGTTATCAAGTCGCTAAATCCTGTCTGTTGCTTGCCTGGCCTTTCTATGTAAGCTTGTCTCTTCAGGTAGTCTAGGTTAGAACACTATCACTCCTAGTGAGCTGTGGCTTAGCTATTTATCCTGTGCCTTTCTCTATTAGAATTTGAACTCTGTCATACCAGGGAGTAAATCCAGCTTATTCATTGCTGAGGCCCTTTTGTTTGGTAGTTTATGAACTTGATGATTAGGGACTTAATGATTGATTGAGTGAATGAGTACATTTTTACATCAGGCCTGAAAAGCAAGTATAATTTTGCTATTAACTGATGAATTCTGTCCAGATTTGTTTTTTAATGTTGCCTTAATTTTATCACATAAATAATATGTGAAGACTTGCCACTACAGAATTTCAAGTATTTTGAGGAAATGAAAGACAGAGGCAAAGTACCCCCTTCTTTGTCCTCTACATCTAGCCCCTTCCCTTCCCCCAAGTAACCATTTAAGAGTTTTTGTTCTCTTTTCTGTTAGTGTGATAGTATAAGTTATCATATGAAGTATGTATTTGATCTTGTTCCTGGCCCAGAGCTTCTAAAATCCATGCATGTATGTTTTCACTCTCTAAGTCATGTCCAACTCTGCAGTCTGTGAGGCTCCTCTGTCCATGGGATTTCCCAGGCAAGAATACCTGAGTGGGTTGCCATTTCCTTCTCCAGGGGATCTTCCCAATCCAAGGACTGAACTCCCGTTTCTTGTATTGGCAAGGCAGATTCTTTTCCACTGAGCCACCAGAGGAACCCTCCTAAGGCTTAGAATTTCCTAAGCATTCAGAGTGACAAAGCTGTCTTTTGTTCTGTTTTTTGTTTTGTTCTGTTAAGTGACTTTTAAACCACATCAAAGGATGGAGGTTAGTCGCCAAGAGAACAGACCAAGTGATTGGAAGGTTAAAACTTTCAGTCCCACCCCTGACCTCTGAGGAGGGGAGAGAGGCTGGAGGTTAACACCAATGTCCCACCATTATCTGGTCATCAAGCCTCTGTAATGACGCCTCCATAAAAACCCAAAAGGATGGGGTTCTGAGAGCTTCTAAGTTGGTGAAAGGTGGAGATTCTGGAGATCGATGTGCTCAGAGAGGGCATAGAAGCTCCTCATCCTTTCCCCGTAGCTTGCCCTGTATGTCTCCTCCATCAGGCTATTCCTAAGATATATCTTTTTATAACAAACCAGCAATCTAATAAGTAAAACATTTTCCTGTGTTGTGTCAGCCACTCTAAGTTAATTGAACCAGAGAAACTGGTCATGGGAACCTCTGACTTATATCCAGTTGGGCCAGAAGCAGAGCTAACCTGGACTTGGAATTGGCAGCATCTGAAGTGGGAGAGAAAGGGCTTCCCCAGTGGCTCAGCAGTAAAGAATTTGCCTGTAACGCAGGAACCCAGGTTCCTTAGCTGGAGAAGATCCCCTGGAGGAGGAAGTGGCAACCCACTCCAGTGTTCTTGCTTAGAGAATCCCAAGGACAAAGAACCCTGGAGAGTTACAGTCCATGGGATTGCAAAGAGTCAGACAGGACTGAAGTGACTGAGTATATGCACATGGGAGGGAGACATACTTGTAAGACCGAGCCCATAACCCACGGAACCTGAGGTTGTCTCCAGGCAGATAGTGTCATAACTGAGTTAAGCTGCAGGACACTCAGCTGATGCCCAAGAATCGCCTGTTGGTGGTGAAGATCCAGCACAGGTTGAAACAATGATCAGAAACATCATTAGCCTTCTCCTTTGAACACATTTTTACTTCTGTGCCCATAGACATATCCTTTAATGTGAGTTTTCTTTTTCTTCAAGGGTGATAGAAACTTCCCATTTCCTATATGCTGCTTATTACATGTAATTTGTTCCATTTCCCTATGGATGGAAAACTAGAAAATGGCAACCAAGCATTTGGGACCTGTTTCTCTTTGATCTTTTGCGATTAGCTTTTGCTTTCCTCCCAAAGCAGGATTTACCAAGATAGGCTGTTTCCCTTGATAATGTAAACTGATTTGCACTATCTATAGACAAGTTATTTTTATTCTATAAATAATTATTTTGCAATTTCTTGTAACAGGGAAGAACTAATCTGACTCCATAGTGAATCTATTTTTTTTAAGCTCTAAATTTTGCACTCTACAGCTAATTGCCTTGCTAATTCTGCACACAGGCACATTAATCATAAAAGGATTGTGACCTACAGCTTGAAGTATGAATTATTAGAAAGATAACTCTCCTTTGCTTAGTGATCATATATTTCATAAAGAAATAAGCAGTTTCAGGACAGGAAAGAACACTTGTCTTAGGACAGGAAATTACACTTGTTGAAGACTTACAGGAACGACATGTCCAGGCCTACTATGAGCAAATGTTGCAATACCAAAGAATTAACATGTCAGCTTCAAGGTCTGATGGGCTCCAAGAACCTGCAACAGCCCTTCACCTTTTGATCTTACTCTTTCTCATCTCCCTCTCTGTAGCATAGAAGAAGCTTGTTTTCAAACCCAAATGGAACGGTTCTTTAAGATGTTAGTCTGCCATCTTCTCAGTTTGCCAGTTTTCCGAATAAAATGCTACTCTTTGCCTCAGCACTTGTTTCTCAACTTGCTGGCCTGTTGGGCAACAAGACATTTGACCTCCAACTCAGTAATATTATCATCAGAAACTCAATCTAAGGATTGTTAATCAAAAATTTCACACAGCATTTAACTCTTACTACAAGGGAAACTCATAATAAATAAAAGCTTACCTAGTGCTTCTGTAGTTCCCATGGTTTATAAACACATTGACAAGTAGTTACAGGGCTCAAGCTTTCCCGGCAGCTCAGTGGTAAGGAATCTGCCTGCAATGCAGGAGACACAGGGGATTTGGGTTCGATCTCTGGTTGGGGAAAATGGCAGCCCATTCCAGTGTTCCTTCCTGGAGAATCTCCAGGACTGAAGAGCCTGGTGAACTGTAACATGGGGTGGCAAAGAGTTGGACACAATTGAACAACTGAGCACACATATACACACACAGGGTCTTCAATCTGTCTCGCCAGTTTTCACACAATTGAACTGTGAAGCAGCAGGAGGGAGGTCTAGGATTGTTAGAAGCCATATATGATGTCTTCCCAATCCTGGCTGCTTTTTTATTCTGCAGACAGAGACCACCAAGCATGGGCAGACTCACTGCTTCTGCTATAGGCAATGACCAGTGGACTTGACAAATTTAACACAAGTCCACAGGACACTGGGAGAGGTAGTTTGGAGCTTTTGTGACACCCTCTGTCATTTCTTGACATGTCTTTTGATTTAAGGATAGTTTGAAAATCGTATTCATCAAATACTTCTTTTTCTGCTCTGATGTCCCGGCTAGCACCAGTTTTAGATCCCTTCCTATAAATCTGTTGGCTGGATTTCTGGGGGAGGGAGAGCATTATAAAAATATACATAATTATTCCTTGAGACCCTGTTCAAATACAGGATTAAAAATTTCAGTCACCTTGTCTTCTATGGATACTTAATCCCAGTACCTGGCATGTAACAGGTTTTCCATTAAATAATAATTGAATAAATGAAGTGCTAAACCTGAAGGATTCAGATTTTCTGACTGCATGATGGTATATTTTTCTACTTTTTATTGGTAGTTATTTTATTTAAAAAGTCTTTCCTTCCCTCTAGTCACAGTAATGCAAAGTTACCACTATAAAAAGATTAAGGATATATTTGTCCTTTCTTATTAAAAAATTCTTTAAAAGTTTGTCTTTATTTAATAAAATTTACTGAAGCTGCTATATCTAAGGCCCCACTGCTTAATTAAAAAAAAAAAAAAGAAACTCACACTATCAATACTTGTGATCTTTTTCAATTTAGTAGCTATATGATGTTTTATGTTATGTTCTCCATGATTTTTAATATATTTATGTATATATGCATGTGTGTGGTAATTATATGTTATATGTTCTAGGGTAAGTATCTTAAAAGCTATGAATTTCTTTTGGAATGCTGTGTTGATAGTCTTTTCTGAAAGAGTTCATTAAGTTACAGCATTGTTAAATATACAGAGAATCCCTGTAAACACATGTAAGAGTCAAATATTAGTATCAGAATATATAATGAATTTCCACAAATCAATTAGAAAAATAAATAACCAATGGAAAAATGGGAGGAAGACAACTGTGATTCTTAACTCTGGCTGAACATTAGAATCACTGAGGACTTTTGAAAAAACAAAATGCCTCCCACTGGCTAATAAATGAAGAAGAATGTACAATATAAGAGTTGTGCATTAAATTTTATATGGGGCAAAATGAGGACTATAGCCCAGAAGACAGCATTTCAGATCGCTCTCAAGAACTGCTCCAAAAAGGTTAGAAGGGGAGGTAGAGGGAAAATTATTTTTCTCCCCTACACTATATATGAATATCTTTGTTATATACATTTATCGTTTACATAATTCATTATCTATAAACATTATTATATGTATATGAGTAATTACGGGGCTTACCAGGTAGCTCAGTGGTAAAGAATCTGCTGCCAATGAAGAAGATACAAGAGACATGGGTTCAGTCCCTGGATTAGGAAGATCCCCTGGAGAAGGGAATGGCAACCCATTCCAATGTTCTTGACTAGAGAATTCCATGGACAGAGGAGCCTGATGGGCTACAGTCTATGCAGTTACAAAGAGTCAGACATGATTGAACATACACATACAAAAAAGACCAGAGTATCTATGATTTGTTGAGAACTTTTATCTATCTTACTTGAGTTTCATAATTCTATGAGGTAATGAAAATCATTAACCCCATTTTACAGTTGAGGAAACTGAAGCCAGTGAACCTCAGTGACTTTGGCTGCTGGTATTCAGACACGGAAAGTCACAAAAGTGGGAGACAGGAAAGAAATATCGTTTGAGGGATTTCCATGTCAGGTAATGGGGACTGTGGGGTGTCTAGTTTATTCAGATCAGCATCTCTACTGAAAGAGATGAATGTACTGGAAGAGATCTGAAAACTTCTTAAAGCATAGAAGAACTGAAATATAATGAGAAATGCAGTCCAAAATACAGGAGAAGGAAGAACAGGGAGGAGAGCAGGAATGCCACAGCTGACTTTTGCCCTTTGGGGCATTTGCTGGTTTGGATGAAAACACCTGCTAAATTGACATGCGGGGAGAGGCTGACAGATCAAAGCCCAAGGAACCCTCCAGAGAAGAAAGACAAAAGATGTCTTCTTCAAAATCAGACAAATCCGCAGAAATCTAGTGCCATTCCCCATCTTTCTAGAGCTATAGGAAGAATTTTCTTGTTGAGAGAGATTGAATTTTCTTCTTGTTGCATGGGTAAAAAATGTGTCTCTGAGAGTTTATAAACCTAATGCCCATGTTTCCAGGAATTGTATTCCATTCATATCAGAATCAAATGGTGAATTTAAGTGGTTGCAAACTGGTAATGCTCCAGAAATTTAGAAAATACAAATGTAAACTCTCAGTAGAAGAATGAGCCTATGTTTCAGGAACATTAGTAACTATTCCAGGGCTTTGAGAAGCTTGTCATCAAAGATAACTAAATTCATTTTGAATGGAAATCAGCTAAAACAGCAGATGACATAAACTGACCTCCAATGACTTTGAAAATTGAAATAAGACACAAATTATTCTAAAGGATGATTATAGTATTTAAAATATGACTTACTAAACAGTATCTGTACAGTCAGCAAAAACAAGACTGGGAGTTGACTGTGGCTCAGATCATGAACTCCTTATTGTCAAATTCAGACTTAAATTGAAGAAAGTGGGGGAAATCACTAGACCATTCAGGTATGACCTAAATCAAATCCCTTATGATTATACAGTGGAAATGAGAAATAGATTTAAGGGACTAGATCTGATAGAGTGACTGATGAACTAATGGACAGAGGTTTGTGACATTGTACAAGAGACAGGAATCAAGACCATCCTCAAAAAAAGAAATGCAAAAAAGCAACATGGCTGTCTCGGGAGGCCTTACAAATAGCTGTGAAAAGAAGAGAAGTGAAAAGCAAAGGGGAAAAGGAAAGATATACCCATTTGAATGTAGAGTTCCAAAGAATAGAAAGAAGAAATAAGAAAGCCTTCCTTAGCGATCAATGCAAAGAAATAGAGGAAAACAATAGTATGGTTCTGGAAAGACTAGAGATTTCTTCAAGAAAATTAGAGATATCAAGGGAACATTTCGTGCAAAGATGGGCACAATAAAGGACAGAAATGATATGGACCTAACAGAAGCAGAAGATTTTAAGAAGAGGTGGCAAGAATACACAGAAGAACTGTACAAAAAGGATCTTCATGACCAGGATAATCACGATGGTGTGATCACTCACCTAGAGCCAGACATCCTGGAATGTGAAGTCAAGTGGGCCTTAGAAAGCATCACTATGAACAAAGCTAGTGGAGGTGATGGAATTCCAGTTGAGCTATTCCAAATCCTGAAAGATGATGCTGTGAAAGTGCTGCATGCAATATGCCAGCAAATTTGGAAAACTCAGCAGTGGCCAAGGACTGGAAAAGGTCAGTTTTCATCCCAATTCCAAAGAAAGGCAATGCCAAAGAATGCTCAAACTACCACACAACTGCACTCATTTCACACACTAGTAAAGTAATGCTCAAAATTCTCCAAGCCAAGCTTCAGCAATTCATGAACTGTGAACTTCCAGATGTTCAAGCTGGATTTAGAAAAGACAGACGAACCAAGATCAAATTGCCAACATCTGCTGGATCATGGAAAAAGCAAGAGAGTTCCAGAAAAAAATCTATTTCTGCTTTATTGACTATGTCAAAGCCTTTGACTGTGTGGATCACAATAGACTGTGGAAAATTGTGAAAGAGATGGGACTGCCAGACCACCTGATTTGCCTCTTGAGAATCCTGCATACAGGTCAGGAAGCAACAGTTATAACTGGACATGGAACAATAGACTGGTTCCAAATAGGAAAAGGAGTGCGTCAAGGCTGTATATTGTCACCCTGCTTATTTAATTTATATACAGAGTACATCATGAGAAATGGTGGGCTGGAAGAAGCACAAGCTGGAATCAAGATTGCTGGGAGAAATATCAATAACCTCAGATATGCAGACAACACCACCCTTATGGCAGAAAGTGAAGAAGAACCAAAGAGCCTCTTGATGAAAGTGAAAGAGGAGAGTGAAAAAGTTGGCTTAAAGCTCAACATTCAGAAAACTAAGATCATGGCATCTGGTCCCATCACTTCATGGGAAATAGATGGGGAAACAGTGTCAGGCTTTATTTTGGGCCAAAGAATTGATGCTTTTGAACCGTGGTGTTGGAGAAGACTCTTGAGAGTCCCTTGGACTGCAAGGAGATCCAACCAGTCCATTCTGAAGGAGATCAACCCTGGGATTTCTTTGGAAGGAATGATGCTAAAGCTGAAACTCCAATACTTTGGCCACCTCATGCAAAGAGTTGACTCATTGGAAAAGATCCTGATGCTGGGAGAGATTGGGGGCAGGAGGAGAAGGGGATGACCGAGGATGAGATGGCTGGATGGCATCACCAACTAATGTACATGAGTTTGGGTAAACTCTGGGAGTTGGTGATGGACAAGGTGGCCTGGTGTGCTGCAATTCATGGGGTTGCAAAGAGGTGGACGGACATGACTGAATGACTGTACTGAACTGAACAGTGTCTGTGAGAAACAGAAAATTATAAATTGGATACTGGCATACTTGAAAAAAAAGAGAAAGGAAGTTCTCCAAAGGAAAAAAATTCGATAATTGAAATTCAAAATTAATATAATTGATGAGTTTGGGAACAAGAGAAATTTATAGAAGATAGGTCAGAAGGAACAATGCCACATAGACAAAAAGAAAATATGGTAGCAAGTTTAAGAGATGTGAATAATAGAATAAATAGTCTATTGTACATTTAATTGAAGCCCCAATTTAATTGAGAGAAGAGAGAGAACTAAGAAAGGCAGGATATGAAGAAATAATGACAATGAATTCTCCAAAATTGATAAAAGTTTGAAAGATTTCAATTAAAAAACCTAACATATTCCCAGCTGAGTAAATTTTTAAAAAACAATGCCTAGATACATCACAGTAAAACTGCAGAAAATAGAACTTATGGGAATATCTTGAAGTAGTAAAAAAAAAAAAAAAAGGAATAATATTATCTAGAATCCCATAAGGGATGAAATATCTTTCAAGAACATAAACAATACAAAGACATTTTCAGATTGAATAAAAATTTAAAGTGTCTCACAGGTAGACATTCTAAAGGAAGTAATAAATATGTGGGGAAATCAAGACAGATGTCCAACTTCATCAAAAAAAATAATGTCAAACAGAGTTTTTCAAAAGGGGTGAAACTAATAGACATGAAGTAAAGCAGTAATCTGGAGTGGTAAATGGAGTTAAAAGTGTTCTAAATTTCTTTTATTATCTACAATGAGGTAAATAAATTAAATCTAGACATTAATGTGTTAATAAGGCACATTGTAATTTATCAATCCATCACAAAAAGAACAGAAGCATAAAACTTCTAAACTAATAAAATGGGGAAAGGTAGACTAATAAAAATAGATGTTAAAAGAAAAATAAAAGAAAAAAATAGATGTCAGATAAAGTATAAATGGAGGCCAAAAAACAAAAAACAGGAAAACAAAAATCATCATTTAAAGGAAAGATTTACTGGCTGCTCTGGGTCTTCATTTCTGTGTGTGGACTTTATCTGGTTGCAGCAAACAGGGGCTACACTTTTTTGTGAGCCAGAGGCCTCCCATTGTAGTGGCTTCTCTCGCTGTGTAGACCGGGCTAGGCACGCACGCAGGTTTCAGCAGTTGTGGTGCGTGGGCTCAGAAGTTGGAGACTGTGGGCTCTAGAGCACCAGCTCAGTGACTGTGGTGCATGGGCTTAGTAGGTTTACGGCATCTGGGATCTTCTGGGACCAGGGATAGAACCCATGTACCCTGCTTTAGCAGGCAGATTCTTAACCACTGGACCACCAGGGAAGCCCTCAAAGCATAAGTTTTATAGTACAATAAAACCCAAATGTGTCACTTATTTATACTAAATGCAAATGGACTGTAACTAAAGGAAAATTTATTAAAATTTATTATCCAATAAAAAGAGATACATCTAAAGCACACATGCAGACAAAGAGTAGAAATGTGTGTGTGTATATATATATATATATATATATATATATACTATCAGTTCAGTTCAGTCGCTCAGTCCTGTCTGACTCTTTGCAACACCATGAATCGCAGCACACCACGCCTCCCTGTCCATCACCAACTCCCGGAGTTCACCCAGGCCCGCACCCATGGAGTCAGTGATGCCATCCAGCCATCTCA
>SJXQ01008860.1:0-87285 GCA_006408695.1 Aepyceros melampus
GAGTAGTACAATGCAACTTTCACAGCAGCGTCCCCCCCAGTCTGGGTCACTTGGCACCCTACAGGGTTGCCAGATAAAATTCAGGACACCTGGTTAACGTGAATTTCAGAAAAACAGCAATAGTTTTTCCGTATAACTGTGGCAACAATGCCAAAGTGAGTTTCCAGGGTCCAGGGGCTGCTAGGACAAGCTCCATAGAAGGATTTGGGACATAGTTCCTCGACTGACAGCCTCTTGTGTCTCAGTCTCCAGCCCTTCCAGATATTCTATGAGCTTCTCGGATTATTTAAATGAATCACTTTTTCAACTTTAATTCACTAGCGTCAATTTTTGTTGCTTGCAGCTATGCACTCTGACTGATGGAGCATCTGTAACTCCCTACTCGAGAGCTTACCATCTGTTCTCTCTTACCATCACTCCCCTGAGCTCCCCTTGAAGCCACCAGGAGCCTCCTAATGGCACATTTTCTCTGCCTTTTCTTGATTCTATACCCTTTTCTGGTGGAGGAGTGTGTAGAGGACAGAAGGCACCCATGGAAACTCTACTGGAAGGGAGCTAGGAAAGTAAAGGCCCTGCCTCAGTGTGCTACTGCAGAGACCCCAACTCAATAGCTAGTGATGCCCACTGGCAAACCCAGCTAGAAGCCAGTGGGCAAGGGAGCCTGTGAATGTGGCACTTTTCAAGTCAGAGTTCTAGGACCTGGAACAGGGCGAAGATGAGGGGAAGGTCAGTGTGATGAGGCAGAAAGAATATATTGAGCATGCAGGGTATATATGCTGTCTTAGGTTTGGTTCTCCTGAAGCAGAGCCTGAGATGGGGATTGTATGCAGCTGACTCCTGGAGATACTCCTGGGAAGAGAACCATGTGAGGGAGGGAGCCAGGGGAGCAGGATGGGCCAGGGGAGGGAGCTGGGCAAAGATGTATTAGTTTCAGGATGACTCTAGTCCCAGCTTCCTCCCCTGAGTTACTTTGGAGAAAAGTTGTTTTGTAGAAATTATCCTGGTCAGAGGCATGAGTGTTGGGCTCTTATACACACACCCCTACACACTTTTATTGGCCATGGGCTATACCTGACATAATCAACCAAGCCTCTCCCGGTGAGGGGGCCTCCTTTGACCAAGGACAGGCCTTAGGAGAAGGGGGCAGGCATGAGCTATTGGCCAGCAGCATGCACCGCAGTTGGGGTCAGATAACTGAACCTGGGTGGGGGTACCAGTAGCATCTGTCAGAAGGACATCACCTCCTTGTTATCTCTGCATGATGAGGGAAAAATTCTTTTCCCCTTGTGTACTTTTATAGTTGACAGGTTTTCTAATATTGAGTCTTATTATTTTTGGAACTAGACACGTCAAATTAAATCCATGCAGTGAAACCACCTGATGGATTGTAGGCAGAAGTAACAGTAAATGACTCCGTATCCTTGACCTCCTGCAGTGACCTCTTGACCACACTGAGCAGATGGTCCTGCTCACTGGCAATGCCAGGCCCCAAGCTTGGCCCTGTTTCACTGCTTATGATCAGGGATTTTCTTGTTTATCAGGTTCAGTATGGGCGTCCCAGGTGGCTTGGTGGTAAAGAGTCTGTCAGCCAGTGAAGGAGACATGGGTTCAATCCCTGGGTTGGGAAGATCCCCTGGAGCAGGAAGTGGCAACCTGCTCCAGTATTCTTGTCTGGAAAATTCCATGGACAGAGGAGCCTGGTGGGCTACAGTCCATGGTGTTGTAAAGCATCAGACACAATTGAACAACTGAGCACACACACACACACACACACACACGCATCAGGCTTAGTGGGCCAGTCGCTGAGCTCTTCATAGACCCTGCTTGTGTGATCATAGATCAAGAATGTAATTGATATGCCTGATAGAAGGGGGCACCTGAGGAGTCAAGGCAGCTGGTGTTGGACCTTAAATAATAATAAGTGCAAAGTGACATGCACACTCAATCACTTCAGTCGTGTCCGACTCTCTGCGACCTTGTGGACTGTAGCCCACCAGGCTCCTCTGTCCATGTGGATTCTCCAGGAAAAAAATACTGGAGTGGGTTGCTATGCCTCCTCCAGGGAATCTTCCCAATCTGGGAATCAAATTCACATCTGCCTGCATCTCCAGCATTGCAGGCAGATTCTTTACCCTCTGAGCCACCTGACAAGCCTCTGTGCCAAACATATTAGAACCTTAATATATGTTGTCTTGTTTAACCCTTACAATAGCCCAGGACGTGGGAATTATTCTTCCCATTTAACGGTTGAGGAAGTCCCTAGACTGGGAATTAAGAAGGAGCTCTAACTTTTGTTCAGCCACCAGTGAAAACTGAAAACACTAGACTGAATGAATGGCAATGTTTCTAGGAGTCGTGAGCCTCAGCAGAGACACCCAGGGAGTCAGTGGGCTGCTGAGAGGGTAGGACTGACCATATGCACCGCAGCCCCGGCAGCTCGGCCTCGATCTGTGTTGTCAGGACTGGCTTCCTGGGGGTGCCACCGGGGCAGCCCCACAGGGCCTGCCAGCCTCAGAAGGGGCCGTGCTTAGGATTTAATGCTTTGCAGGTGCCATCCTGAAATTCTTAATAGTTTTGTCTAAAGTTGCGTCTTGGGAGTGAAATACTCTGCAACAGTAGAATGTGTACCAGGAGCTTGGAGCTCTGCCTTGTGCCTGATCCCACTTCCTGTTGCCTCTCTGCTTCTGTGGTCTCTGCTGTCTGCTCTTGGCCAAGTTGCTTTTCTTTTTCCCAGTCCATCACAGACAAATAAATGGTCCTGTGTATATGGTTAACACCCAGCTCGCAGCAATTGTGGCTCACCTCAAGAGTCTGACAACACTGAAACTGGTCTATACTCTCTTCAGCCAGATAATTCAGTCGGACAGGTTCACCCTTGGATGTTCCAGTGACGTCGGATTGGCAGCTGTTGTTGTTGTTCAGTCGCTTAGTTGTGTCTAACTCTTTGAGACCCCGTGGACTGCAGCATGCCAGGCTCCCCTGTCCCTCACTATCTCCCGGAGCTTGCTCAAGTTCATGTACATTGAGTCAGTGATGCCATCCAACCATTTCATCCTCTGTCATCCCCTTCACCTCCTGCCCTCAGTCTTTTCCAGCATCAGGGTCTTTTCCAATGAGTCGGCTTTACATATCAGGTGGCCAAAGTACTGGAGGTTCAGCTTCAGCTTCAGCATCAGTCCTTCCAATGAATATTCCAATGAATATTCAGGGTTGATTTCCTTTAGGATTGACTAGTTTCATCTCCTTGCAGTCCAAGGGACTATCAAGAGTATTCTCCAGCACCACAATTCGAAAGCATCAATCCTTCCATGCTCAGCCTTCTTTCAGAGAAGGCAATGGCACCCCACTCCAGTACTCTTGCCTGGAAAATCCCATGGACGGAGGAGCCTGGTGGGCTGCAGACCATGAGGTCGCTAAGAGTCGGACACGACTGAAGTGACTTAGCAGAAGCAGCCTTCTTTATGGTCCAGCTCTCACATCTGTACATTTCCAAATGCTTGTGTTCAGTTCTTATAGTTCAGTTCAGTTCAGTTCAGTTCAGTTGCTCAGCCGTGTCCGACTCTTTGCGACCCCATGAATCGCAGCACGCCAGGCCTCCCTGTTCATTACCAACTCCCGGAGTTCACTCAGACTCACGTCCATTGAGTCCGTGATGCCATCCAGCCATCTCATCCTCGGTCGTCCCCTTCTCCTCCTGCCCCCAATCCCTCCCAGCATCAGGGTCTTTTCCAATGAGTCAGCTCTTCGCATGAGGTGGCCAAAGTACTGGAGCTTCAGCTTTAGCATCATTCCTTCCAAAGAAATCCCAGGGTTGATCTCTTTCAGAATGGAGTGTTTCCCACAGCAGACCAATAACAACAGTGGACCATGATAAGAGCTCTGCTTTAGACTCTTCTGTGGGTGCCGGGACCCTGGAATTACCCGTCCAAATCACACAGCCCTGCTTCCAGGGTCTTCACAGGCCTCTTCACCTGAGTCGTTCTCCCGGTTTGCATTTCCCTAGGCCCAGGGGCAGCTGTGTGCGGGGGGCAGTGGGGATGGAGATGGAATATGCATGCTGGGGTGTCTACATGTGCATTTGAAGCACTGCTGATGCAGGATGGAGGGAGGACGGGAAGACAAGGGGGCAGGCTGCCAGCTGGTGGAGGAAGAGGAGCACAAAGATCTGGGATGAGCCCAGCTGAAGGAATCCAGCCATTTCTCGACACATTTGGAGCTTATCCAGAGTGCCTGCCAGTCAGGAAACGTTCGATCAGGCATCTTCCATTTTGACTAACAGTGTTTTGAATTCGGATTTCTATCCTGTGGCCATGGTCAGGAGCCTCCTAGCCCTTTGCAGAGCAGGTGGGTGGCATGTGGACATATGTGTCCTTCAGGCCCCTCCCTTAGCTGCACAGAGACTGCAGCCTCATCAATGGAATTACCCGTCCAAATCACACAGCCCTGCTTCCAGGGTCTTCACGGGCCTCTTCACCTGAGTCGTTCTCCCGGTTTGCATTTCCCTAGGCCCAGGGGCAGCTGTGTGCGGGGGGCAGTGGGGATGGAGATGGAATATGCATGCTGGGGTGTCTACATGTGCATTTGAAGCACTGCTGATGCAGGATGGAGGGAGGACGGGAAGACAAGAGGGCAGGCTGCCAGCTGGTGGAGGAAGAGGAGCACAAAGATCTGGGGTGAGCCCAGCTGAAGGAATCCAGCCATTTCTCGACACATTTGGAGCTTATCCAGAGTGCCTGCCAGTCAGGAAATGTTCGATCAGGCATCTTCCATTTTGACTAACAGTGTTTTGAATTCGGATTTCTATCCTGTGGCCATGGTCAGGAGCCTCCTAGCCCTTTGCAGAGCAGGTGGGTGGCATGTGGACATATGTGTCCTTCAGGCCCCTCCCTTAGCTGCACAGAGACTGCAGCCTCATCAGCTCTGCCCCTCCCTCTCTTAGCGTATAAGATACACGGATTCTGATGCCTGCCTCGTGCCAGATTTCTCAACACTCTGGGAAAGGATTTTGTTTATTTTCCGTGAGTTTGAAAGCAAACACCCCAAAATTAAGACCCCAGAGTAACACCCCAACACCCCAAAAGTAAGACAGGCAAATGACTCAAAAATTTAAACACACACAATTAGCCAATAGGCATATAAGTAATATATCTTATGTTTACATTTTCTTTGTAAAGGATATTATGAATGATCCAAATGAACAGCTGGATAAAGAGGTACACAGGGCAGGGTCTGAAAGAGTTCTAAGCACAGTATCTGAGCTGTGGAGCTGGGGTGTGCCACCCTCCCAGCATCTGTATGCTTTCACCAACTTGAAAGCTCCCCCAAACACTGTCACGTAGGGATGTTTAGGGAGGTTTATCATATAGGCATCATCAGTTACTAACTCAAGTCTCCAGTCCCTCTCCCCTCCCCAGAGGCTGGAAAGTGGGGCTGAAAGTTCCAAGTTCCTACTCAAGGTCAGGTCTTCCTGGCAACCAGCCTTCACCCTCAAGGGGACCACCTAGGGGGCCACCAGGAGTGGCCTCCTTATAACAAACAGTGCTCCTCTCTTTCCTGTCACTCATGAAATTCCAAGGAATTGGGGAGCTCTGCATCAGGAAATGTGAGCAAATACAAAATGTCACTGAAGGTGCTGCTGTCCCCGTTACTACTCGGGAAATGACAAGGGTTTTAGGAGCTCTGTGTCGGGAACTGGGGACCAAGACCAAATGTATATGTTTCTTTTTGTATCACAACGTCCTACCCTCACAGACTGCCCTTGGAGGAGCAGAGTGACTGGCCTGCCCGGCTGCCCTCGGCCTCCCTGTGGCCATCACAGCCTCTGCTGTCTTCCTGTCCCGCCCTTGCCACCCCACCCCCATGCTCCCGGGACCACCTTTTGTCTTTTCAATTAAATACTCTTTATCCCTGAAGTCCTCCTCTTGCTTTTCTTTTTCCTTTTTTTCTTTTTTTTTGTGGCCTCCCCCCACAACTTGTGGGATCTTAGTTCCCTGACTGACCAGGGATTGACCCCTCGCCCTCAGCAGTGACAGCTTGGAGTCCTAACCATTGGACCACCAGGGAATTCCACCCTCTTGGTTTTCACTGAGGCCATATTTAAACTTCATTCTGTCCTTTCTTGGCCTTCCCTGGGAGGAACCACATACTCAGTCCAACACCTTGAAATGGAATTATGTAAAAAACAATGAGTTACCTTCAAACTAGTAATCCTACCTCTAGGAATTTATCCTAGGAGATAATTAAGAATAAAACTTTAGCCCCACTGGCTTTCATCACTGTAACATTTGATATGAAAAGGTAAAAGTAAATATCCAATTAGATATTAGTTAAATAATTAGGCATTAGTTAAATAAATAGTGACATATCCATACAGTGACAGACAGACAGTGTATGGCAGAATGCTTAAGGGTGTGGGAAAATGTCAGTGATGTATTATTAAGTAATAATTTGAGGTTACAAAATTATTTAAAGTCTCATCTTTGTAAAAACAGGGACTTGTCTGGTGGTTAAGACTACGGGCTTTCAACACACAGGGGTTACAGGTTTGATCCCTGGTCAAGGAAATAAGACTGCATGTGGTATGCCATGTGGTCAAAAATTATTTTTTTTAATTTTTTTTTTTTTTAAAAGAAGAGGAAAGAACCCACACGTCTTCTTATAGAAAATGTAGCTCTGCATGATGGGATTTCTGGGTGACATTTATTTCTTCACTTCTGCTGTCTTGGGGATTGTTTGCAGCAGCTGCCATGGGCAAGACTCTAGTCCCATGCTCTGCTTCCCTCCCCGCAGGTGTGCTGGAAGATGGTGTGACTTCCAATGGCGTGCCCCGATCGACAGCCCCGAGTGGAATATCCAACCCAGAGAAGAAGATGAGCTGTGGGACCCAGTGCCCGAACCCTCAGAGCCTCAGCTCAGGCCCCCTGGCCCAGAAACAGAACGGCCTTCGAACTGCAGAGGTAGGTCACAGCTGCAGAACAGACTGGGGACCAGAGTCAGCGGGGAGAAAGTTGCTTTCGGGCAGAGCCACGCTGAGACTGCATCCATGGAAGCAGCCGTGATGGCTCACCTTGCCAGAGGAAATTCCCCACAGTTGAAATTTCAACCGTGTGAAAACCGTTGCAAAGTAAACAGCACGGCCCCACCTCCCACCCCCTGCCTTGAGGGCTGCTGTGTGTGGTTGAATCAGCGGATATGGGTCCTTGATATTTGGGCTCTAGAGGAAGTGTGTGTTTGTTTAAATACAGCTTTGTTCAAGGGTCTCCTTTGCTGTCGCATCTTGATAGGACTGTACTGGTTGCAGGAACTAGTCCCAGGCCAGGCAGTCGGCCGTCACAGGGCTTGGCAGGGAACGAGACCAGAGCCCAGCATGTAGGAGACAAGCCTGGAGTCTTACCTCACCCTCAGCCAGGCGGGCAGCAGGAGGGTCCCCGGAGTGGGGAGGGTCCTATTGTGGGATGTGGTGACGGCACCACCCCACACTGTTGCTACTGGAGATGGAGTGGGGCTGCAGAGTCCCTGGACCTAGCTAGCATCCTTTCTGATTCTTTCTTTTCTCTCAGAGCTGTTCTTGGGAAGGACTCTTCCTGCTGCTGCTCCTGACTGCTCCTTAGCAGACCAGCACGGGGGTCTGCAGTCTTTCCTCACCTGCCCGCGACTCCATTCCTCCCTCTCACTCCCTCACCATACCCCATAATCCACTTCAAAGTCCACTACTTACCTGCTCACTCAATACCTGTCTTTCCCGTCTCCTCTGTCAAAACTTACTGCTTCTATCCCTCAGGCCAGTGCCATTTATTGTATGTCTAAAGATCCAACTGGATTATCTAATGATAGAATTCTTGCCCACATCAGTGAGTTGCCTCTCTAAGCTTTGGTCAGAAAACCTGTTGCAAGTTTAGCTGCAATACTCCTGGACGAAGTGGCTTTGCAGAAATCATTCAGTCCCCTAGAGTCTCAGGTTCCTTATCCACACAATGGAAATGATACCAAAATGAGAGAACAGATGGGCCTGCTCTTTGGGAACTGAGAAGTGCAGTGAGAAAGGCAGTAAGGATTCAACAAGGGCTGGTTAGACACTCAGCACCATAACCCCGTGAAAGGAAACACTGATGGTAGTTCTTCAGACACATAGAGGGTCATGGGTCAGGGGTAGATTTGAGGGCAGCGGTGGCCTTCCTGGGGTCCTGTATGGTCTGCTGACCTTCTAGAGGCCCAAGCATCATTGCCATCTCCCAAGGCAGTCTGGGTCCCACAGAACGACGCCCGGAAGCTTGGTCACTGCTCTAGGGCAGGCCCTGACTTTTGTTCCCCAGCCTGCTCCCCACACCGCACCCTCACCTTTTGAGCCAAGATGGGCATGAAAGGGAAGAAGCAGCTTCGCCCGGTGTGAGTGTGCCTTCACTTTAAAATCCATCACTTTAAAATGTGTCATGCAGTTTATACAGTGCTTTTAGGTCTTCTGGGCTTCTCAGGTGGCTCAGTGGCAAAGAATCCACCTGCCAGTCAGTGCAGGAAATGTGGGTTTGATCCCTGGGTCAGGAAGATCCCCTGGAGGAAGAAATGACAACCCACTCCAGTGTTCTTGCCTGGAGAATCCCAAGGACAGAGGAGCCTGGTAGGCAGTACTCCATGTGGTCACAAAGAGTCAGACATGACTGAGCACGCATGCTTTAGGTCTACTGGCTCATTCATTCCACTCAAGAGCGTGTAAAGTAAGCATCATCCCATTTTATAGACAAGGAAACTGAAATTCACTTGATAGATGATATGAATAGGTCCTATAAGTGCTAGAGATGGGTGTCAGTAACATTAAGTTGAAACAAGTGACTATAAGAAAAATAGAGCAGATAGATCTTAAAGTCCTTTTTTTGTTGAAGAATAATGTATTAGTCAGCTATTGCCACAATAATGCTGCATGACAAAGCAAATCAACATTCAGTGGCTTAAAACAGGAATCTTTCTCCTCGCAGCAATCAACCACAACTTGAATGGCTAGTCCTGACTTCAGGACTAGCTTAGTCTGTTCCGTGTATATTATTCTGGGAATCAGGCTAAAAGAGCAGCAGCTCTTTGGGGTTTATTATGCCTGTGGGAAACCCAAGAGGGCAAACCCATTTCATGTCACTGCTCCCATCAGACCCTCCGACCTCCTATTGGTCAAAGTAAGTCACACGGACAAACCCAACATCAGCAAGACAAGGAAGTGGAGTCTGTCTGGAGTGGATAGACAGCAAAGGATTAGCAATCTACTATATACACCATACGTATAGAAAAATGTTCAAGTCAGTCCTAAGTGTGATGAATTTTAATAAGGCGACACACACATGTAACCATCATCTGTAAGGAGACACAGAACAGTATCATTACTCCAAATATCCCATGTGCCCCTCACCATAGAGACTTGGATGCGCAGGTCACCATCCACCCCCATAACATAACCACTCTCTACATCTAGCATTAGAGATCAGTTTTGTTTATTTTTGACTTTTATAAATGGAATCATATAGTATGTGCTCTTTTGGGTCCAGCTTCTTTTTTCAGCATTATGCTAGTGAGAATCATCCATGGTGCTGTGAGTTGCAAAAATTTCCTCATCTCCACTGCCATGTATATTCCGTTAAATGAATACACCACCATTTAATTCGTACTTGAAGGACATTTGGGTTGCTTCCAGTTTAGGGCTGTTGTGAATAATACAGCTGTTAATGTTCTTTTTTAAAATTAATTTTTATTAGAGCAAAGGTGATTGCAGCCATGAAATTAAAAAAGACGCTTACTCCTTGGGAGGAAAGTTATGACCAACGTAGATAGCATATTCAAAAGCAGAGACATTACTTTGCCAACAAAGGTCCGTCTAGTCAAGGCTATGGCTTTTCCAGTGATCATGTATGGATGCGAGAGTTAGACTGTAAAGAAAGGTGAGCACCGAAGAATTGATGCTTTTGAACTGTGGTGCTGGAGAAGATTCTTGGAAGTCCCTTGGACTGCAAGGAGATCCACTGCAAGGAGATCCAACTAGTCCATTCTAAAGGAGATCAGTCCTGGGTGTTCTTTGGAAGGAATGATGCTAAAGCTGAAACTCCAGTACTTTGGCCACCTCATTCGAAGATTTGACTCATTGGAAAAGACTCTGATGCTGGGAGGGACTGGGGGCAGGAGGAGAAGGGGACAACAGAGGATGAGGTGGCTGGATGGCATCACTGAGGATGGACGTGAGTCTGAGTGAACTCCAGGAGTTGGTGATGGACAGGGAGGCCTGGCATGCTGTGATTCATGGGGTTGCAAAGAGTCGCACACGACTGAGTGACTGAACTGAACTGATAGTTGCTTAAAGTGAATGTTACATATATACACATATATTTGCTCTTTTTTGTATTCTTTTTTTCTTGTTGTCCACATCGTGTGGCATGTGTGATCTTAGTTCCCTGACCAGGAATGAACCTGTGTCCCCTGCACTGGCAGCTGGGAGTCTAACCACTGGACCACCAGGGAAGCCCCAACTGTTAATATGCTTGTGCCCTTCGGTAGACATTCCCTTCTCTGGGGTATCTACCCAGAAGTAGAGTTCCTGGCTCATAGGATGGGTACATATTTGACTTTAACAGATACTGACACAGTTTTCCAAAGTGGTTATATCACTTAACATGCTAACTGGCAGCAGATGAGTTCCAGCTAGGGACCATAAGAACGTAAGGCCAGTAAGCTGTGCTTAGTCCCATCTTTCTTAGGTCTTCTACATGCAGCCTGGGGTCTAAGCACTTCGTCATAGCATTGATCCTCACAGTGTGGGTATTGTCTCCAGTGTACAGATATGAATGGAGCCTCGGGTGCTTCAGGAAAGCTCTCCCCACTGTGTGGTAGTTAAAAGGGGGCCGGGTAGAGCCCATCCTCCCTAGGCTCCAGCTGTACTGAAAACTGTGTCTCTGGGAGTGAGGACCACACAGCTGAGCGACACGACCAACACAGCACGGGGGGCGGGGCGGGGGGAGGCCGTGGAGATGGCACACACTGATAAGCCCAACACACAGCTTTTGTGTTTTCAGATCCAGTGAACAATGCTGTGTACTAAGTATTTCCAAAATAAGATCAAGGAGCAGATAGCTTCAGTTTTAAGCGTTCAGACAATTGCTGAAGTGCATCAGTGGTCTTCCTGTCCTGAGACCTCACTAGCCACAAGTTGTCCTGTCTTCCTCAAGGGCAAAGATTTCTACCAAAGGTGTCAGCTTACAAGACAGGCCCACCTCTGATTGAAGCTTCTGTTAACACAGCTCTCGGCTGCCTAGAATCTGCTTTAAAAAAAAAAAAAAAAAGGATTGGGCTTCCCTGGTGATCTAGCGGTTAAGAATCTGCCTGCCAATGCAAGGGACAGCAGTTCAATCCCTGGTCCTGGAAGATCCCACATGCCAGAGAGCAACTAAAGCTTGTGTGCCTCAATGACTGAGCTGCTGTAACTAGAGAAAGCCCGCATGCAGTAACAAAGACCCAGCACAGCAAAAAATACATAAATCTTTTAAATAAAGAGAAAATTATTTTCTTCCTATTCCATCCAAGGCTTTTGACACGCTGTCTCTTCCTGGCGTGTCTCCTACTCCAGGCTAGACCTTCCTGCGTTTTCTGTGTCTGGCTGAGGCAGTGTCCACTGGCCTCTTCCGATCTGCCTTTGGCTCCCGCAAGATCACCTGTTAGTACTTCACAGCGTTCCCCTGGACATCATCAGGCCACCAGCTAATGTTCTTGGGCACTTTTTTAAAGCTTCCCCTCTCCAGAAGAACCTGTTTATGAAACATGCATCATCATGCCCATGTCTACCCAGTGTTCCCATTCAGATTGACAGACCATGTTTGTGGGTTAAGGGCAATCCTCACCTGGTGTGGAAAATTTCCTTGTCGGGTAGTGTAAGAACGTTTTCGATTCATTCATCTGATGCTCACCCACTGAGTGCTGTCTGGGTGCCAGGCACTGTTCTGATGCCAAGGGTCCGGGAGTGGAAGAGGCAGCTGCCGATTTTAATGGCACTGAGCCTGGGGAGGCAGATAATACAGGGTGAATGAACAAAGCCTTACAGATTCGAAATGGTGCTGCGAAGGAAATGAAAGGTCACTGGTAGGAGATGGTACTTCAGCTCAGTTCAGTCGCTCAGTCGTGTCTGACTCTTTGCGACCCCATGAATCGCAGCATGCCAGGCCTCCCTGTCCATCACCAACTCCCGGAGCTTACTCAAACTC
This sequence comes from Aepyceros melampus, assembly GCA_006408695.1. Taxonomy (NCBI): domain Eukaryota; kingdom Metazoa; phylum Chordata; class Mammalia; order Artiodactyla; family Bovidae; genus Aepyceros; species Aepyceros melampus. The sequence goes on from SJXQ01008860.1 coordinate 12,225, forward strand.
ATGTCCATTGAGTCGGTGAGGCCATCCAATCATCTCATCCTCTGTCGTCCCCTTCTCCTCCCTACTCTATTTAACGCAGATGTGATCCCCACAGTTCAGATCACTTTCCGAAGGGTGATGGGGCAGCTGACGCCTGTGAGCAGCCGCACCTCACATTTGGAGCCCTGCTCCAATCCATGCCCCATCAGACCAACCATATCTTTCTTTCAGTTCCCGCTGGCCTCTGTCTCATGCCTGGTGTTAATAGGTGATAACTGGCAGAAAGAATGCGACAAAAGTGATGCTTCAGAGTTGGAGCTGTCTCAGTGGCGCGCTTTTTCTTTCTCTGTCAAACCTTGATTTGCGCCAGTCACCTGGGACCTTTTTGACTGAAGAGCAGCTGATCATTGGCTGTCTCCTCCCCACCCCTCCCTGAGCCCAGCAGACAACACAAGGGGAGCTCTGTAGCTGCCTGTTCTCTCCTGGCAATGAATTGCTCAGGAGCTCGGGACCGCCTCCAGACATGACTCTCCAGCCCGATTCTTCAGGCTGAGGACTCCTGTTTTCCTCCTCCAGAGCTGTCTCCTCAAGTATTCAGCTAAAGTAGAGAAGTAAATATGGACATAGCTCTGGGCACATGAAACTCTGGTCTGTGGCCGGCCTCCCAGTGGAGACTTCACATCCTCAGAAGCTTCATCTTTTTGGGTTTGCTTTATTATTCTCGGCAGAGTAGCCAGACCTTGCCAAACAAATTAGCCGATGCCTGGACTGGTTCTCGGCTGAGTAGCCTCTCCCTTCTTTGCTCCCAGCCCCCTCCTCTCTTCAGTGTCTAACTGTCAGCAAGGCTGGGCATGGTCCAGGAAAGGTAGGTGAAGCCTCAGAGATGTGGATGTGACCTGTGTACGTAATCCCGAAAGGAGGATGAAACCAACCCAGAATTTCTCCTGGTGGCAGTAATATAAGATCCATGAGGAGAGTTTGGAAAGGAAATGTGAGCTTCTCTTGGAAAAACAAAAACATGATGTTAAAAGGAGAGAGAGAGAAAAAAAAGGCACATTTAGGACAACAGGAAAGGAAGACCTGGTAGAAGGGGCCTCCTTTGATGCATGTTCTAGTTTGAGCCTGGGAAAAGGAAGCAAAGTAGCAGTTTAGGGGTGGGGGGTGTGTGTGGTGATTTCCACAACTGCATGTATATATTAGCTGCTACCTTATGTAGATGAAGAATTCCAAGACTTGCTGTTCATCTAAGGGTCTGCAGAAAAACCAGTTTGATGAGAAGACTCAGGGCAGAGATGGAGAAGGAAATGGCACCCTACTCCAGTATTCTTGCCAGAGAATCCTGTGGACAGAGGAGCCTGGTGGGCTGCTGTCCATGGGGTTGCACAGAGTCAGACATGACTGAAGTGACTTAGCAGGCATGCATGCATTGGAGAAGGAAATGGCAGCCCACTCCATATTCTTGCCTGGAGAATCCCAGGGATGGAGGAGCCTGGTGGGCTGCCATCTATGGGGTTGCACAGAGTCGGACACGACTATAGCGACTTAGTGGCAGCAGCAGCAGCAGGGCAGAGACCTTCTTATTCTCCTTTGTATTCTTCCATTGTCCTCTGAGCCTGCTTCAGGAGTGTGCACCTAGCATGTACTCACTGATTGGTTTTTTAATTGATTTTTTAATTGGAGGAAAATCACTTTACAAATTGTGATGGTTTTTGTCCTGCAACAACACAAATCAGCCATAATTACACATATGTCGCCTCTCTCTGCTCCCCTCACCCCACCCTTCTAGATCATCAGAGTGCCTGGCTGGGTTCCCTGTGCTATACAGCAACGTCTCGAGCATGTTATACAGAGTGAAGTAAGTCAGAAAGAGAAAAACAAATATGGTATATTAACTCACCAATTGTTGATGAATGCGGTCAGCCTGGGACTTCATTAAGACTAGAAAGATTTCCCACGGGTCCACTCCCAACTCACCCAACCCCACCCCCCGTGTCACCATCATATAATTGATGACTGTTCCCTTGGAGCCAACTGCTTTTCTAAAGCAGGTTCTACTGCCCTCCTAGCATTTGATCTATCCAAGGTTTAAGTTGAAAAGCAACAACTCCTTTTGGCACCAGATACCTGATAAATAAAAACCCCTAGACTTGGTTAGCCTGAACTAGCGCAAGTAGCTGTGTTCTGTGTAGGATTTGCTTTAGATTTGAGGAGCTCTTGAGAATTTTGCCCAAGGTATGGTCTGACCCCTGCCTGTGGAGGCTAGTATCCTGGCCTTTGGTGGAGTTGCTGAGATCAAATGTTTCCTGAACAACCTCGTGTTAATGCCACCCTGGAGAAGGAAATGGCAACCCACCCAGTATTCTTGCCTGGAGAACTCCATGGACACAGGAGCCTGGCAGGCTACCGTCCATGGGGTTGCAGAGAGTAGGACACTAATGAGCAGCTAACATAACATAACATATTGAGAGTTTTGCCCAAGGCATGGTCTGACTCCTGCCTTTGGAGGCTAGTATTCTGGCTCTTGGTGGAGTTGCTGAGATCAAATGTTTCCTGAACAACCTCACATTCAGTTCAGTTCAGTCACTCAGTCGTGTCCGACTCTTTGCGACCCCATGAATCGCAGCACACCAGGCCTCCCTGTCCATCACCATCTCCCAGAGTTCACTCAGACTCACGTTCATCAAGTCCATGATGCCATCCAGCCATCTCATCCTCGGTCATCCCCTTCTCCTCCTGCCCCCAATCCCTCCCAGCATCAGAGTCTTTTCCAGTGAGTCAACTCTTCATATGAGGTGGCCAAAGTACTGGAGCTTCAGCTTTAGCATCATTCCTTCCAAAGAAATCCCAGGGTTGATCTCCTTCAGAATGGACTGGTTGGATCTCCTTGCAGTCCAAGGGACTCTCAAGAGTCTTCACCAACACCACAGCTCGAAAGCATCAATTCTTTGGCACTCAGCCTTCTTCACAGTCCAACTCTCACATCCATACATGACCACAGGAAAAACCATAGCCTTGACTAGACGGACCTTAGTCGGCAAAGTAATGTCTCTACTTTTGAATATACTATCTAGGTTGGTCATAACTTTTCTTTAATGCCAAATAAATTCCTGGAATTGGGGGAACAGCTAGAAATCTGTTATTGTGTGTCTCCTTTTAATGGGGTGTGATGGAAAAGAAGAAAAATATCTTGAGTTGTAGCTGTCAAGGCTCAAGCTTTCATCTTTTGGGAAGGCGGAGAGGAAGAACCAACATTTCAGTGTCTACTGTGAACCAGACACCCTGTGTATATACATGGTATTATCATTAACCCTCACAGTGTAAGTGGTCAGTAGCATCATTCATTCCCCAGCTGGTTAAACAGGCTTGGAAAGGTAAGCCACCATGGCACAGGGAGTAGTGTCTGGCTGTGTTGGAATTCAAATCCAGGTCTGTCTGCCTCCAAACCCTACGATCTTTGTCCCATTTCCTGAAGCAAAATGGTGGAGAATTTAGTGTGAGTGCTGGCGATTGTAGGAATCTATATGTGAGACCCAAAGCCCACATTCACCCTCCTACCATCTTTAGTTCAACTCTCCACCCCTTTTGACATTGTGAAAGAAAGTGAAAGTGAAAGTCACTCAGTTGTGTCCAACTTTTTGTGACCCCATGGACTGTAGCCTGCCAAGTTCCTCTGCCCATGGAATTCTCCAGGCAAGAATACTGGAGTGCATAGCCATTCCCTTCTCCAGGGGATCTTCCCAACCCAGGGATCAAACCCAAGTCTTCCTGCATTATAGACCGATTCTTTACCTGTTGATGCTGACTTTGGGCAAATTGCTTTAGCCTGAGTGACTTCAGCTGCCTCCTCAGAAAAAGAGAACACAGCTGCATTCCTAGCCGTTTTTCAGGGATGGTCCAAGGAACAATTAATAATGAGCATGATTGAAATCCTGTAGGAAAGTTCTAGAATATTTAGGCGGGGCAATGCAAACAGGTTCTCCTCCTAGGGATTTTTTTTCTCTTTCTTTCTGAAGATGTATCTTTACACTTAAGTCCTTCATCAGATTGTCAGGTGTCTGTTATGTATTAGGCACTAAATTAGATGCTGGGAATACCAGACTGGGTCCCGACCCCCTTGAAGTTTTAATCTAATGAAGATGTAAAAATAAGCATGTAAACAAGCAGATAAATAGATAACCCAATCTCTGGTTAAAGGCCAAGAAGAAAGTACAGAGTACCAGGAGAGGAAATGAGACAGCCCTATTCTGTGTCCACTTAGAAAATCCCTTCAACACTCCCTAAGAAATGATTAGCTGTGATCACCTCTGGGGAAAGCACCGTGTGGCCCCAGCATGGGAGCAAGTGTTGCTCGTCACTGTGCCCTTCCCTACTCTGTGAATTTCTTTTTACCATAATTAATATCATTTTTATAATTTATAAAAAATACTAGTTACATAGAACATTGGTGTCTGGTAAATCATGTTCTCATGGACTTCCAGGTGGTCCAATGGTTAAGAATCCGCCTGCCAATGCAGGGGACGCTGGGTTAGATCCCTCGTTGGGAAACTAAGATCCCACAGGCCACAGAGCAGCTAAGTCTGTGCTCTGCAACTAGGAAAGCTAGTGCAATGAGAAGCCCGTGCACTGCAGCAAAAAGCAGGCCCTGCTCACTGCAGCTAGAGAAAGCTCATGCACAGCAGTGAAGACCCAGCACAGTCATCAGTAAATAAATACATTTTCAAAAAACATTTTGATCTCAGGAAGCCTTGTTTTTCTTCATTGTCTACAAGGACCTGCAAAAAGGTCAGTACAGCCCTGTTGGGTATATTCGTGGAGTCAAAATAAAGCAAAGAACATTACCATTTCCATTTGGAAGAAAAGTGAGAAAAGGCTGAGGAGATATAGCTGCCTTCTTGAGTTCAAGTCTCCTTTTGCGGGAATGAGCTGGCTCATTGACTTTTAAAACCTCAAAAGAAACACATCCATCTGCCAGGAAGTTATCACAGTCAGTCTGGTTACCCTTGAGAAATGGCAGCCAGTAAGTTACTATTAATTAAAAAGGCAGTATCGAGAGGACTAAAATCTATGGTTCTAAACCTGCAGAAATTAAAACGAGGCGAGGGGAAAATAGAAAAGCTGTAAAACTGGACGAGAAACAAGAGTGTGGCCATTAACAAAAGCCAATGGTGATAAAACTCACAAGACAAGAATTTTAAAAATGGAAGGACTGAATTAACAGCCACAAAAGGAAAAGGTGCCAAACAGGCTTCTCTCAGCATTGAGTTGAGGACCATAACATTTTCTTTTTTAAGCCAATAATTACAATAGGGACACATTTTGCTTTCCTGTCATTGAATAAAGAGAGTTGGCTGTTAAATTAAAAGGCTCAGATGGCTAAAAACCACAGCAGAGGGGGAAATATCTGTGTCATACAAAATGCATGGTCCCAGAAGCACAAGTGGTGTAATTATTCTGTGTATCTATATAGCTCTTCTCAGAAAAGGGCAAAACAGCTTACTTCTTGGAACTTCTAGACAAATTCTCTGGCCTTGTGGTTCTCTTTCTCATTCATCTTCTTTGTCCCTCTCATTTGGGCTTCAAATCTGAGGTTTCCAAGTTGTAACTACATTTTAGCAACTGCCAACCTCCTAGATAATTGTGCCATTATAAAAAGGGTGGTTGCCTCTCTGAGGTCTCAGACTCGGAACTTTCTCTTTCCTGTTTTAAATCAATGCACTGTTGTTCTAATTGTTTCATTTGTCATATTAAACACACTGTAACTATTTGAAAGTGGATTTGTTTATGGCTTGGAATCGTCTGTGCCCGTTATTAGAATACAGAACTCCAGTTTGTTCTCTATTCAAAGACAGATCTTGTAGAGTTATTATTATTGTTGGTATTTAGAAGTAGCTCCACCAATAGTGTTCTGGCCTGGAGAATTCCATGGACTGTGTAGTCATAGGGTTGCAAAGAGCTGGACACAACTGAGTGACTTTCACCAATAGTGATGGTTTCAGCAGAACAAGAAAGATTCCCAGAATGTGGGATTTTGTTTGAAGACAGTCTTGGACAAGCCAGGAGAAGTTGATCACCCTATTAATGCTAAGTCTTTCTAGTCAAGGCTACGGTTTTTCCAGTGGTCATGTATGGATGTGAGTGTTGGACTGTGAAGAAAGCTGAGCACCAAAGAATTGATGGTTTTGAACTGTGGTGTTGGAGAAGACTCTTGAGAGTCCCTTGGACTGCAAGGAGATCCAACCAGTCCATCTGAAGGAGATCAGCCCTGGGATTTCTTTGGAAGGAATGATGCTAGAGCTGAAACTCCAGTACTTTGGCCACCTCATGCAAAGAGTTGACTCATTGGAAAAGACTCTGATGCTGGGAGGGATTGGGGGCAGGAGGAGAAGAGGATAACAGAGGATGAGATGGCTGGATGGCATCACGGACTCAATGGACGTGAGTTGAGTGAACTCTGGGAGTTGATGATGGACACGGAGGCCTGGCGTGCTGCGATTCATGGGGTCTCAGAGTCAGACATGACTGAGCGACTGAACTGAACTGACATGCAGCATTATTCCCCCTTTCAGATAAGGGAGCTGAGTTTCAGAGGTTAAAGCAACGTCTTGTACAGCTTGTTGTTTAGTTGCTAAGCCGTGTCCAACTCTTTTGCAACCCTGTGGACTGCAGCCCACCCTCAATAATGGCAAAGCCTCATGCCAAGTCTATCTGGCCCCCAAAGCTTGTCCTTTGAATGTCTTCATTGTCAGGCTTTTGATTCACAGATTTAAGAAATTGCCCCATGGACTTCCCTGGTTGTCCAGACGCTGGGACTCAGGGCTCACTCCCAAATGGCCACCTCATGCAAAGAGTTGACTCATTGGAAAAGACTCTGATGCTGGGAGGGATTGGGGGCAGGAGGAGAAGAGGATAACAGAGGATGAGATGGCTGGATGGCATCACGGACTCAATGGACGTGAGTCTGAGTGAACTCTGGGAGTTGATGATGGACACGGAGGCCTGGTGTGCTGCGATTCATGGGGTCTCAGAGTCAGACATGACTGAGCGACTGAACTGAACTGACATGCAGCATTATTCCCCCTTTCAGATAAGGGAGCTGAGTTTCAGAGGTTAAAGCAACGTCTTGTACAGCTTGTTGTTTAGTTGCTAAGCCGTGTCCAACTCTTTTGCAACCCTGTGGACTGCAGCCCACCCTCAATAATGGCAAAGCCTCATGCCAAGTCTATCTGGCCCCCAAAGCTTGTCCTTTGAATGTCTTCATTGTCAGGCTTTTGATTCACAGATTTAAGAAATTGCCCCATGGACTTCCCTGGTTGTCCAGACGCTGGGACTCAGGGCTCACTCCCAATGCAGGGGGCGAGTTCAATCTCTAGCCAGGGAATTAGATCCCACCTGCCTCAACTGCTGCCATTAAAGATTCCATATGCCACCACAAAGATAGAAGTCTCAGCACAACCAAATAAAATTTTTTTTTAAATTTCTCCAGTGTACTTGAGATGCAAACCGTACATATTCTACAGCTTTTCTGGGAATGACTGTTTTGTAGCCTTTAACTCTTAAACAGGCTGAAAAACTAACGATCATCCAACTATTAAACCTTTGCTTGGATTTTTTTAAACTTATGAAGGCAGACTGACCCATGGAGCAAGAGCACTTTCTGTGTAGAATTTTTAATAACTTTGTGAAACCTTGCCAATAACTCTACAGAAAAGCAGTTCTACAGTTCAGAAAGTTTACATTTCCATTCTGGAAAGCTCTCTTACTGCCTACTGGTTTGATGGGAATGCCGCCCTCCACTTGGCTCATTTCAAATAAGGCCTCTGTGTCTCTCCTCCGTGCTGCAGCCCTCTAAGCTTTTATGCAATAACACCCAAAATTGAAATCAGATGGAATCAACCTCATAATCACTACCATTATATTTCGGAAACAAAAATGGTTGTGGGACTCTATGGGTTTTCTGCTTTCAGGGAAAAAATAAACCCATAAAAGTCACTGCTAGGCCCTAGCACCAGTTAGGCGTGGAGGAGCTAAGTGAAAATGAAAGCGTTAGTCGAGTCTGACTCTTTGCAACCCCATGGGCTGTAGCCCACCAGGCTCCTCTGTCCATGGAATTCTCCAGGCAAGCATACTGGAGTGGGTATACAATCCCCTCTCCAGGGGATCTTCCAGACCCAGGGATCAAACCTGGGTCTCCTGCATTGCAGGCAAATTCTTTACCATCTGAGCCACCAGGGAGTGCAAGACTAAATTCAAGGCTTGCACCAAGTGCAAGACTAAATTCTTAGTATTGACTACTGATAGTTAAAGAAAGGGTACATTCTCAGATATGTGGTGTTTATTCATTCATTCACCCATTTATTCAACCAAAGTTAAATTGAAAGCCTTCTGTGTCTCAGACTATGCCCAGTTCAGTTCAGTCGCTCAGTTGTGTCCGACTCTTTGCGACCCCATGAATTACAGCACGCCAGGCCTCTGTGTCCATCACCATCTCCCGGAGTTCACTCAAACTCATGATCATTGAGTCGGTGATGTCATCCAGCCATCTCATCATCTGTCATCCCCTTCTCCTCCTGCCCCCAATCCCTCCCAGCATCAGAGTCTTTTCCAGTGAGTTAACTCTTCGCATGAGGTAGCCAAAGTATTGGAGTTTCAGCTTTAGCATCATTCCTTCCAAAGAAATCCCAGGGCTGATCTCCTTCAGAATGGACTGGTTGGATCTCCTTGCAGTCCAAGGGACTCTCAAGAGTCTTCTCCAACACCACAATTCACAAGCATCACTTCTTTGGCACTCAGCTTTATCTTAGTTAGTGCTTATAATAACCTTATGAGTTAGGTACTATTATTATCTTCCATCTTACAGATGAGGAAACTCATCTAAGGGTTAGAGAGGTTAGAAAAAAACTTGCCTACAGTGAAATTATAAAGTCAGTGTTCAAACCAAAGTCTGTCTGACTCCAAAGCTCAAACCCTTAGCTATTCTACCAAAGCCAACTGTGAAATCCTTCACATTGCCCTTTGATGGACCTTTGCTAATTGTTCATTCATTCCTTCAACACCACTTTACCAAGCATCTCTTATGCCAAGCTCTGCACTAGGTTGCTAAAAGAGATTCAACAGAACAGCCTATGAAAAGGAGTATATGTGCATGTGTCCTTATGAGTTATTCTTCCTGCCTCTGTGTGTGTGTGTGTAACAACTTCAAGAGATTAATGCCAATACGAGACCTTTGGATATTTCCTAGTAACTCAATTCACTGCATCAAACTTTTTAACAGGCTAAAAGGGACACTAAGCGGATGTCTGCAAAAGAAGTCACCATTAATGTCACAGACAGCATCCGACAGGTGGACAAAAGTCGAAGAATCACAAAGAACTGCATCAACTAGCAGAGTGTTCCACCAGCTGAAGGGCAGAGGGACTTCCTTGGTGCTCTTCACATCCTGGATACCGTCAAGGACTCTTGAAGAAGAGGTTGCCCTTGCTGGGTGGGAGCACGGCCAAGGGCTTTGGGATGCTGTCTTCGCCTGTTGAGACATTCTCAGCCTCCTGTATGTCACATAAATGTACTGGCACAGTGTTCCCGTAGGGTAATGAACCACAAATGTGTGTTCAGTTTGCCTCTGGTAACTCCTGCAGTGTGGTCTGATAGAAAAATGGAGAGCAAAAGCCACAGGCCAGTTTAGGAAACAAAAAAGTGGGAGGGGTCGGTTTCCGGCTAAGTCATGGGTAGTTCTGTGTCTCCTGTTTCAGGCCAGCTTATACCTTCATTCTTCCTTTATTTTAAAATACTACTATCACAAAGCTTACTTAAAAGCTGGCTTTCACCCAACTTTCTTGAATGAGGAATCAAGAAACAAGAAAAATGTTACTCTTGTTTCCTTAGCTCAGTGTGAGACAGATTCAGATCCAATTTTATAGGAACTAACCCCACCAACAACCAGTGTGTTCCAAAGAGGCCTGGGTGATACAGTCACACCCATTTCTCTTTCACCTGTCTTCAGCATCCCCCCAGGCCGGGGTCCACATCAGCCTCTGAACAACATTACAATTTTGGTCACTTAGACGCCCTCAGGGCTCTGCAGGTATTGCATTTTTTCAGCTTTCCACTTTGCTTGTTTTCTTGAGTATTTTTTTTCTCCAGTTAAGACCTTTGGCCCAATCAAAGACTGGGCTCACAAGAGGGAGGAAAATCTGGAACATGTCACTTCCCTTAGGCCTCTCTGCATAGCTCAGGACTGTGTCATTTGGTATCTGCAAAGAAATCCCTTTAGGAAGTTAGTACCTGGTTGGTGTGAAGTCACATGGACTTTAAATCAACATGCACTCTGTTAGAAGTCAAGTAGCTGAGGGGGTAAATAAAAGAAAATTTTTTTGATAGGAATAAAATTTTCTAGCATTTCTTTAAACATGTTAAGTGGACATATTTTCCTCCAAAGTAATGTAGAACTGAGTTTTAAAGGACTGTCAACATGCCTGGGGTTTCTGGGAAAGGCAGGACTAAAGTTGTACCGAATGATACCAATAAACTCCGTGTTTAGCAGAAACGCGCAGTCTGATGGTGTATGTTTACCTAACATAGTCCAGAGAATTGACATGAGCTGGCTAAACATTCAGATCCGTGGCTTCGTTACCTGCCAGCTGTGTTATTCCTCAAACACAAGCGGGCCGTGTCCTTCCTTCCTTCAGTGGACTGTATATTTATTCATTAAACATTAAATGACAACCTTGTGTAAGGCAGATGCTGGGAGATTTAGAGTCTGGCCAGTCACTGCTGTGGGCTTCCCAGGTGGCACTAGTGGTAAAGAACCTGCTTGCCAATGCAGGAGATGAAGAGATGTGGGTTCGATCCCAAGGTGAGGAAGATCCCCTGGAGAAGAAAATGGCAACCCACTCCAGTATTCTCTACTGGAGAATCTCATGGACAGAGGAGCCTGGTAGGCTGTGGTCCATAGGGTCATAAAGAGTCAGACACGACTGAAGTGACAGCACGCATACACGCACAGTCACGGTTGTATATCCTGAATCTGATGGTAAAATAACTAGGAGGCCAGTTTATATTGAGATATATGTGGTGTGAATTGTCTGCAGTGCAACCTCATTTTTTTGGTCAAGCTAGGTTTCTCTCTCAAACTACAGATCTGGGCTTCCTTCTGATCACTCTACAAGACTCCATCATACACAAAACTACAGTTTTACCAAGTCTTTTCATTGTGTGATTCTTTGAGAAAGGGCTTTTAGGGAACTTTAGGTTCCGAAACTTTTAGAAATAGTGATAAAGCAAAACCTGTGTCTCTGGTGTCCCCTCTGGCATTACTCAGCAGGAGCCACCTGCTGCCAAAGCTTGGCATTCGTCCACCTACTGCCAAAGCTTGGCATTCGTCCACCCGCTGCCAAAGCTTGGTGCTCATCGAGCAAGCAAGTTCAAGGGCTCGTGCACTGTGCTTCTGTGCAAGGCATTCCTGCACCAGTCACCTGCCAGTCGCCAGCTGAGCCCCCTTCCTCTTCACAACCTTGTTTTTTGCATCACTTAACTACTGTACGTTGTTTGGAATTTATTAACTTGAGAAGGTGTCTCTGGTTTATCTAGAAACAGTTTCCACTTCTGGAGGAGAGAGGAATAAAGGGCATTACATGATCTTTCCTGCTCCAGAACAACCTGGATGGGTCATGGTGGAGGGGTCTGACAGAATGTGGTCCACTGGAGAAGGGAATGGCAAACCAGTATTCTTGCCTTGAGAACCCGTTGAACAGTATGAAAAGGCAAATTTGTGTACATAGCTGCTTAGATAACTTGTTTCTTTTAAACAAAGGGCTTTGGGCTTCCCTGGTGGCTCAGTGGTAAAGAATCCGCCTGCCAGTGCAGGAGACCTGGGTTCAATCCCTGATCCGGGAAGATCCCACATGCCTCAGAGCAACCAAGCCTGGGAGCCACAACTACTGAGCCCACATGCCACAACCACTGAAATCTGAACACTCTAGAGCTCGTGCTGTGCAACAGGAGAAGCCACTGCAATGAGAAGCCCTCGCACCACAACCAGAGAGTGGCCCCTGCTTTCCACAACTAGAGAAAGCCCCCACGCAGCAAGGAAGAGCCAGCCCAGCCAATTATTTTTTAAAATAAATAAACAATGGGCTTTTACGTAAGTGATACCAAAGAGTCCTCCCCAAATCCTTGTGAAACAGGTAAGGGGAACACTGTTCCCATTTACAGTTTAAAAAGTATTTATGGTCTATTCAGCCAGTACGTGGCAGACCAAGGATTCAAGTGAGGGAGTTTGCCTGCAGATCCAGTGGTTTCCCTACCAGGATCACAGGAGGGCTTTCCCAGAAGGAAGGTCTAGCATGGCCAGGAGATGAACTTGGAGGGGAAAGACTTGGATGGACTTTGCAGGTCATTACTCCCAGCCAAACCTAATTCTAAAGAATATGCTAACTTTCCATCTTTGAAAACTTGGAAAATCTTTCATCCCTGGGTCCTTATTGTCACTTACATACAGTCAGCTGGAGTTGATAAGGTTGTGTTAGCTGAAGTTGGGGGTCTCCAGCTTGTGAGGGTCCCCACCACTCACTGTGGCCAACACATTGCAGCCTCCCCATTTGTTACCTGCTTGAGCTCTGAGATATTTGTGTTTGCAACCTCTGCTCCAAATTGTGTTTCCAGTTTATCATTTTCTGTTCTTTTCAGGAGTCATCAAAATATACAAGGTCCTTTTACTGCATTCTCACCATTCTGGGAAGTCAAACTTGGGAAAGTTTTCTGAGTAGGCAAACTCCGAATGTGATTTCATTTTTTAAGTTCTGTATTCACCTCCTCTTTCATTTACTCCATAGGAATTTCTCAAGAAGCTTCAGTGTGTTCAAAACTGAGATACAGTGAAGAATAAAACAGACTTGTCCCATGCCCTCATGGAGCTGGTGTTTTAATGGAGAAAACAGACAATAACGACATAAAGAAATGATCACAATCACTTAAGATGGTGATGAATGCTGAAAAGAAGACAGGAGTTAACAGGAGAATGCATTGGAAGGAGGCAGAAATAGAAGCAGGGACCATTTAGGAAGCACGGCAGCAGCCCTGGAGAGAGATGCAAGGAGCCGAGGAATGGCTTTGAAGATGGGTGGAAGGAATGGATGCTGAGAACATTTCAGAAATAGAAACATTAAGAGTTGCTCATGGATTGGTTTTAGGGAACGAAGAGAAGGGGGGAAATCAGTGTGATTCCTAAGTTTTGTTTGATCAACAGGGTTTTGTTAAAGTACTATAAGACGAAGTGGAAAAAATTTGTTTGGGTTTCTGAAGGGGCAGGTGGTTCTCTCAGCTGGGTTGTATTTCCCAGTCTCTCTTGCTGTGAGTTCCTAAATCATCTCAGCAATTCTGCAAATCCCCAATCTGGGGACAGCCATCGTCTGGAGAAGGAAATGGCAACCCACTCCAGTATTCTTGCCTGGAGAATCCCACGGACAAAGGAGCCTGGTGGGCTACAGTCCATGGGGTCGCAAAGAATCAGACACAACTGAGCGACTAACACACACACACACATCCCCTCTGGAGAACTTGCCAACAAAATCTCAGACATGTTTAAAGGGAAAATATAAAGTTTATAGAACCCCAAACTATCAATAACTAAGCAAGCTTTCTTCCTCTGCATTATCCTGAGTCCACGCATCTGCCCAATGCCCAAGCTTCTTAGGAAGGTTTTGTGAGAAACCATTCATGAGAATGGTTGCTGTCTTCATCTCATGGTGCCCATGGTACATTCTGTATTGGATAAGAAGTGCTTTTCCTGGAAAAAAGATACATTTGTGGTACATAAACAAATTACTCAAGTAAGGAGCCAGTTCTCTGGTACATTTACCCTTAAGAGCTGAATTTTATATGCCAAGTCTTGCCCATATCCTGGAAATTTCAGGGTTGGATAACAGTTCAACAGTAACAAACAACCTCGTGTTCATCTTCATTGCTGGGCACTGCCCTAAGCGCTTTGGATACACATCGCTATCTGCTATCATTGAGTCAGGTTGGGACCTGAAACATGGGACCTGGGATCCCTTGCCGCAGTGCTTGCATCTGTGCAATGTCTGCTTGAGCGACAAGATACAAAGAAACTTTAAGGGTAAGAATAACTTTGTGCATGCACAGTTGGCCTAATTATGAACAAAAAGATACAAAAAGACATCCAACTGCCACTTCTGAGGAGCTGAGTGCACACACCACCACCACTAAGAGGGGGGCCAGTCACCTAACTACCCTCCAAGCCCACCTGATAATCCACTCCCACCCTCACCCCATTTAAGCGACCAGCTTGCCCTCACTCCGGAGTGAGCAAAGCAACCTGGTATTTGTTTTCACTCCTCCCTGCTGAAGCAGGAGCCCCAATAAAGCCTTGCCTGAATTTCTTGTCTGGCCTCATCTATTTCTGTTTTTAAGGAGGCCAAGAACCCTGGTTGGTTACACCATGAGATATTCTTGGCTTCATTTTATAAACAGGCAAACAGGGTAAATGACTTGCCCAAGGTCACAAACCTAGTAAGTGGTGAAATCAGGATCCAAACCCAGGGGTCTGATTTAAGACCCTCTCATGGCTCAGACAGGAAAGACTCAAAGAAATATGTATATTCAAATACATCACGAATGAGCACAGAAAATCAAATCCTTTAAAAGAAAAGGAAAAAAAAATGAAAAGATCCTTCCAAAACAGCTTTGAGAACTCTTAAAGAATAGAGTCAGTTCCTCTACCATTTCTTGAGCAAAATCAAGCCTAATGTTTAAAACATGGGAATGCCTTTGAAAAAAACAGATGGAGTAGATGAGACTGGTCACCATATACTTACTATTGAAGACTTGATCACATTTTACAGCTTTAGGCCGAAGGCCTGGGAAACACGCAGACCCAGGCTCAGCTCCAGGCTGGGCTGCTAGGCAGTGTAAACAGCTTGGTGGTAGCACAGCTCCTGGGACATGATCACAATATGGCTTTATTTTTGTCTCTAAGTTAGGTTTTCACTTGATGTTTCCAGCAGCTCTCAAGATCTTTTAGAGTACTCTTAGGTAGCAGAAAGCCCTACAGTCACTGAAAGTTTACAAACAGGCAACATCTCTCAATTCAGAAATCAGAATGGCAAGTCCTATGAATGTATCAACTCATCAGCCTGCACTCCAAGAGAGATTCTCCCGGCCTTTTCCTTTGTTAGGGCCTGCAGGAAGTGGCCACCCTGCCGTAAGGAAGGGTTCTGAGCACTTACCATCCCTTCTCTGCTTACCCCTTCCCTCTTCCATTCTGGAATTTGCCAAATAGGAGGAAAGGACACTCCGGTATTTTTGGGCTTCCCTGGTGGCTCAGCTGGTAAAGAATCTGCCTACAATGCTGGAGACCTGGGTTCGATCCCTGGGTTGAGAAGATCCCCTGGAGAAGGAAAAGGCTACCTACTACAGTATTCTGGCCTGGAGAATTCCATGGACTGTAGAGTCCATGGGGTCACAAAGCGTGGGACATGACTGAGCAACCTTCACTTTCACTTTCAAGAGAAAAGGAATCAAGAGTTCTTACTTGACAATTGGAAGCTTGCTTCCAGTTGTCAGGGTCTTCGGACACTAAATTCTTATTATTTGTTTCCTTGTTTTTCCCTGAGTACTTCTCTGTGTCTCCATAAACCCCCTTGCTGGGCCTCTCCAGCTGCCACTCTTGTGCTGGGGGCTATGTGGCTGCCTTTCCCCCGGTCTGCCCCTGATTCCAGGGCTCCCCTCCATACAGACGCCTTCTGTTGAAGCCCATTACCCTCCCAAGCTGTTCTCCTGGGCACGGGTCCAAAAGGCTCCAGTCCAGCTCTCTCTCCCCAGGCAGCATCTGTCCCGTATAGGACACATGGTCAGAGCAGGTCTCTCTACTGAGGAAACATCTGAGCTGACACCAGAGTAACCAGAGGGAGCTGGCCTCCTGGAGATCAGAGCAGAGAGGAGTCCAGACGAAGTGAAGGACAAGTGGAAGGCTCTAGGTGCGACTGGAGCCGAGGGAGGATGAGATGAGATAAGAGAGCCAGGCCAGGGCCAGATCCAGAAGGCCTCATGGGCCATGGTAAGGACTTGGGAGTTATTTTTCAGAGCCTCCCCACCCCACCCCAACCTTGGCTATTGATTGGAGAAGTAGGTGGATTTGGATATACTTTTTGAGGTTGAGCTCCCAGAATTTGGTTTAGGCCTAGATTTGTGTCAGAAAACAAGTGAGGAGATCAAAGATGATTCCTAGATTTGGGGACAAGTTGATCACCTTATTCCTAAACAACAGTCTTTTAGACATTTTCTCCTTTGGTGACAGACGTGTTTACTGTCTGTGACTTTGTTTATTCGTGTCTTCAAAGGAAGATTATATTCATTTTGCTCAATTTTTTATGTCAGTTGGAATATATTCATTTTGAAGGAGATTTAGCTTTTCCTGAGAGGAAATTAGGGAGCAGGAAAGAGAATCTTTCTGATGGTAACACGTGATTAACCCTCAAGACAATGTTGAAATCTAAGCTGGTGAGAGAGGGCAGAAGAGAAGTAAGATCCCCACACAGAGCTCAGCCTCTGCCCCGGCTAATTTGCTTTTTCTGACCAGCAACTCCTTTCGACTCTTCTGCTTATATGGCTGTCACATCTTTTCTCTCCCATCCTCTTGTCTTTATTTCTCCCTTCCTAATAACCATTTCCTACAAGGAAATGGCAACCCACTCCAGTACTCTTGCCTGGAAAATCGCATGGATGGAGAAGCCTGATAGGCTACAGTCCATGGTGTCACAAAGAGTTGGACATGACTGAGCAACTTCACTTCAATAACCATTTCCTAGTTCTATAAATTTGTGCTCATTAATGTGCCTTGCATCCAACAATCAATGGATGACTCTTCTCCAAATGCTCAAATCAGACACTCTGGAGTCACTTCTGACTATTCCTTCTCCTTCTGTTGTCAAATTTTGTTTCGTACACTTCCTATCTGCTTCATATTAGTCTTTTCTACTCCTTAGCCCCAGGCCACCAAATCTGGATCTCTGAAAGTCTCCTTACATCTCTGCCTCTAATCCAGATCCTACACTGCTAACAAAATTATCTTTCAAAAATGCAAGTCTGATCAGAGCACTTTCTGCCCTCAAGGTTTAGACTGTAGTAAAGCTAAGCTGACTAAATAGTTGTTTGAACATCTGGCTGCTTCCATCATCTTCAGTCAGTTTCTACATTCGATCAGAAAATCTTTCTGCCTCTTCTCATTGGGAAGGTGGGCCATGATGAGCTTATATTTGAGATGCTTCATTTGTGGGAGTGACTCAGTGGGTCAATGCAGAGGAAACATCCTTCATTTGCTCTCAGCTGCTGTCCCTGGCTTTAGTCCAGCTCATACCTTGCAGCACAGTGAATGTCCCAAGTATTGAGGTGAGGGGACTTGGTACAATTCCATGCCTGCCACTTTCTTTCTTTTTTAAATAGTTATTTATTTGGATGCACCAGTTCTTAGTTGCAGCATGTGGGATCTAGTTCCCTGACCAGGGAATGAACCCAGGCCCCCTGCATTGGGTGCATGGAGTCTTAGCCACTGGACCACCAGGGAAGACCCCATGTCTGCTCCTTCTAATCCATTTGACTGTGGGCAAGTCATTTAATCTGTCCAAGCCTCATTTGCCTCATCTGTAAAACAAATGCACTCAGTAAATAAACATGAGTTCAATGTGAACCTTCCTTGCTACTGAATTTTCAATAGCTCTCATTGCCAGACTTAAGAATAAACTTCTTGGTCTGGCTGGTTTTCAGAGCCTTCGCTGTATCTGCAGTTCTGACCAACTTGCACATATTTTGTGCTCCCCATCAGGGGCTACTTGCAGCCCTCTGAATGCCTAGCCTGCTGCCTTTGACCCAGATCTCCACTGGAGCCTCCCTCTCCATTGCTGCGGGAATCCTTCTTACCTTCTGAGGGTCAGTTCCAGGGCCTCATTCCTCAATGAAATTTTTTAATCCTCTTAAACCAATGTAATCCTTCACTCCTCTGAGAGCCTCAGCTTTATCTCTGTAGCTTCTGGAATCAGTCTATCCATGTTAGAAATGCTCCTGTGCTTGTCTGTGAAGTCATCTGGACACTTATTTTACCATAAAGGACTCAGCTCCATAGAACACACTCTGTTGAGCGTTTGCTATGTGACACCATATTGTGGCGGTGGTTTAGTCGCTAAGTCGTGTCTGACTCTTGCAACCCCATGGACTGTAGCCTGCAGGCTCCTCTGTCCATGGGATTCTCCAGGCAAGAGTACTGGAGTGGGTTGCCATTTCCTTCTCCAGGGGATCTTCCTGACTCAGGGATCGAACCAGGGTCTCCTGCATTGCAGGCTGATTCTTTACCGACTGAGCTACAAGGGAAGCCTGGCACCATGCTAGAGCATCCATATTTTAGATTACACATCTAACAACGTTCTTCTGAGGTGTTTTTCAATATCACAAATTACTCGGATTTTCTGTTCTATGTACTTTTTTATGTGCTTGTTCTTCGATGGTGGCTATCAGTAAGAAGTTTACAACTTTTTTTTTTTTCCAGGCAAGGCTTTACTGGGGCTCTTGCTGCTGCAGAGTGGGAGGAAGTTTACAAATTTAAGGACCAAAACAATATTTGAAAATATCTAGTGGAACAAGATAACTTTTGTTTTTTTATTTTGGCAAGAGAATTTATCTAAAATACTCCAGCTATTCGTTGTTGCTCTAAACTCCTGTTTTGTCCACCTCAGTGGAAATGGCCCTGGCATTTCATCCAGGGAAGGCCTTGAAGTAAAAGTTGTGAAGGAAGGTGCTGCCACCCAGGTCACCAGGAAGCCACAAAAGGTTTGCAGGCAAGAACATAACTCACACTCCACAATACCTACATTTTTGAGGATTCAATATGACCTTCCCTGGCAGTAGGGGTAAAGAATTCAGTGGGCAAAGGACTGAGGAAGAGCAGGCCAGGGAAGAGAGATGGAAAGAAAGAGTATGATTTGATGCTCGAGATAAATCCAGTCATGTGATAATTGTGCGAATCCACATCATGGATTTGATGTGTGGATGAAATGCTGGCGCTGGACACTCCAAGTGAGTTATTGATGTTTAAAGTGTGAGGAAAATTGCACATTTAGAATTGATGACATATGGAAAGCAAAGCACTAAGAACAGTGTCTGACGCATATTAGGTGCTGATTAAGCCTTCTCGGTGATCACCATCTTCACCCTCCTCCTCACCATCCTATTAGCCTGGATTTCATTACCTAGACAATGTTTAGTCCCAAGTTAAGCCATTCCTGTGGTGATTTTCTTACTTCTCCCTCCAATTGCCAATGAGTTTCTCCTCATAGGTATTATATTTATCCCAATATTTCCCAAAATGGTTCAAAAAAGTATTCATCAGTTCCCATGACCATTAACAACATTGGATTCACAGTAAATATTCAATGCATAATTGTCAGTTAACATTTCAAAATCTTATCTCTAAATACAGTTACTGTATTTTGTGACCCAAAAGTCAGGATACATCATTATAAACATGATCTGACAATGGGCCAGAACATTTCGAACTGAGACGTCCCCAAATCATCCTGATTACACCCTGTGCTTCAGATAGTTATTGGACGTGACCAAGCTTTGTCAAGTCTCCCTTGTCAGTAAAGAATCTGCCTGCAGTGCAGGAGACCAGGGTTTGATTCCTGGGTTGGGAAGATCCCCTGAAGAAGGAAATGGCAACACACTCCAGTATTCTTGCCTGAAGAATTCCATGGACAGAGGAGCCTGGTGGACTACAGTTCATGAGGTTGCAAGAATTGGACATGACTTAGCAACTAAACCACCCCTAAGCTTTGTCATCAAAATTGCTTTCTAATCAAATTCTGCCCTAGGAACCACATAAGGTGCCTCTAGCTAGAGGGACTTCTCTGGTGGTTCAATGGTTAAGAATCTATTTTGTAATGAAGGGGACTCGGGTTCAAATCCCTGGTCAGGGAAGTAAGTTTCCATTTGCCTCAGAGCTACTAAGTCCTCACACCACAACTAGAGAATCTGTGCCCTGCAAAGAAAGATCCCACATGTCTGGGTGCTGTAACTAAGACCTGCCACAGCCAAATGTATATATGCTTATATATATATCTCCTCTTGAAGAAAGTCCTTGTAGATTCCTTATTTGTGCAGTCAGATGCCTTCTTTCCTCCTACTTGTCTAATTCCTAGAGTATCTGCTCTCAAACAGCCTCTCTACCTGCCAGTAATCCAGAGCTTTATGAGAATAGTGTCAGTCTGATCTTTGCTTCTAGTTAAGCCTCACTGAGAAAAGAGATGACCCCTCATCACTGGCTGAAGTATGTGTTCTTCAACCTTCTCAGAACTCTAATTGCTAGAATTGTATCACCCTGAAGGTGATATATGAATATTATATATTAATACATTCATTATATATTCCAAGGCTATATATGAATATTAATAACTGATGTTTATTGAGTACTAACTAGTGCCAGGCACTATATAAGCATGCTACACTCATTATCTCACTTCTCAAAATAATTCTTTGAGGGAGAGTCTCTTATTATCTCCCTATGGCTGACACTGTGGAATGGCTACTCCAAAGTAATTTACATCCCTTTCCTTTTCCATGAGTGAAATGCTGGTTTGAGGATGAGGGTACAGCAGCTGTTTTGCAACCATGAGGCAACAAGCACAAAGACAGAGGCCTTCATGCTAACAATATCAAAGCAGAATGACAGAGTGAGCCTGAACCCAGACAACACTCTTTAATAGCTTTACTGGCTCTTGGATGGTCCAATCCTGGAGTTGTTATATCAGAAAAATAAATACCCAGTAACTCTGACAAATGTTTTATGTTCATGTAGCCAAACATATTTCTAATTATGCACTTGTTTTATAAATGAGGAAACTAAAATGCAGTGGGTTTGGGTAACTTTTTCAAAGTCATACAAGCAGTAGGTGTCAGAGACAGGATTTGTAGCCAAATCTGCCCAACATCAAAGCACATGCTCTTAATCACAAAAGTAACTGCCCTACCCTCGCATCACTGGATTTCTATCAGTTTGTTTCCAAACCACACATCACAGAATTTGGAAGCACAGAACGAAGGTGAACCTCAAAAGAAAAGCTTCTGAAAATGAGAGCCGCTGTATTGTGTATTCTTTTTTTTTCCTTTTTTCCTTTTTTTTAGAGACTCACATTGCATATGTACATATCAAAGTTTGCAAGAAATTCTGCAACAAAGAAACCTACTTGACTTTGATTAACTCGTTTGAGCCTGGAACACATTTTTTACCTTTTAAGTACATTCCTACTAATATCCTCAGAACATTGCTCCCTAGAATATCAATTCAAGAGGTCATTTGCAGAATTTTAACTATTTCCTCAGCTTTGATTTAAAGTAAAACAAAGTGAGTCAGAAACAATTTGTTACTTTGTGAACACTATTGAGGGTTTTGTCCATCATGCAACTCAAGGCCCCTTAAAAAAGTCCCAAAGATAAATTTCTCTGAGAATCTGGTTCCAAGATAAAATATGTACCTCCTGAGGAAGTTGTCTGCTTCCTTTTTTCTTATAATGAGAATTATGTGATTTACTGTGCCTTTTCTTTTGCTTTGCCTTTCCGGAAGCTCAAAGACAAAAGGGACAATTGCTGGCTCAGGATCCTGGGTTTTACGTGTTTAAGTTTTCTTTTATCTGATCTTGATTTTTCTCCTTATTTTCCTTGATCCTGATTCTATATTTCAATTTTATTGGTAATATTGTGTACATTCTTGTGAGTGGTGTCATGTTCTTTGTGGATTGGGGCAGAATGTATAATCAGTTCAGTTCAGTCGCTCAGTCGTATCCAACTCTTTGAGAACCCATGAATCGCAGCACGCCAGGCCTCCCTGTCCTTCACCAACTCCCGGAATTCACCAAAATCAGGACTGCCCTGAAAAAATATATCACGTGGCCACCTTGTCTACACAGTCACAGTACAGGTGCCTGATCAAAGAATCAAGTTAATTCATGTAAACTGATAGTATAAAATTTAAAGTGAGGACTTCCCTGGTGGTCCAGTGCTGGGGTCCAGCCCCGGTGGATCCAGGGTGATTCGAAGGGGAGACAGATAGGTGAGGAAAACTTATTTATTTATTAGTATAAGATTAGATTAGGAAATAATTGTATAGTAGGAAAATTAAGATGGAGAAAAGGAGGCTGAATAACTTGTTTACATGGAGAACTAATAAAACTTCAGGACAAGAAGTTTGTACCATCTACGTTAGGCCACCGGCATCCGTTTGAATATTGGAGAGGGCCCCGCCCTGGGCTCTCTCTCTCATGATCCTAGCAGNCAATCCTTCCAATGACTAGCCCCACTTCTCTTGTTCAGAAGGCCTTTTATACCTTTTTGATTGTACATAGAGATCAATGGGTAATACAGATTTATGCAGCATTAGCAGCCCAGACTCTCATCAAAACCGGACTTTCTATCTGCATACCCTCCCGTATACAAAAGGTCTCAGGTGGTTTATATTATTTTCTGGCCAAGAGGCCTGTTAACAGTTTTATGGCTCTCTTCCTGGATAATTGTCTATCAACCAGAAAATTCCTTTTCCCTAGAAGTGTTTTTTCTTTACTCTGCATCACCTTCAAAGTACTAAATAAAGTTACATTCCTATAGAACAAAGGTGCAGTGGGTTATAACAAAGAAAGTACTTAACTCAAAGATCTAATATTGCTAATACCTGGTCTACTACCAGGTTTTTCTATATACCAACTATATCTTACAAATGAAAGATATAAAAATTTGGCAGCAAGTATTGGCTCAACAAATGAAACCTTTAATCAGTCCTATTCTAATGATTTTGACTCCTCGGAAGCCCCTACATTCCTAGGATGTTTTAAGCTTCCTGTGCCTCCCGCGATCAATTGATCAATCGGGAGGCCTCAAACAATCATATGCGCAGCCTGCAGGCAGGCTAGAAAGCCATCAGAGAGGTTTTGGATTGAAACACCCTTTCAAATGCAGAAGACTAAAGCCTTGAGTTGACTTTTTCCAGAGAATGTCAGAAGAGTGAAAAAGCAGGCAGATTCTTATTTTTGGGGATACGTGCTCAGGAAATGCCAGGGGGAAAACCTGAGATCTGATTCATCCTTGCCCGTCAAATCTCTGCCACATGACCTTGTCACAGGTGGGATTCCTCACGCTGGCTTCCGGCAGTCCAGTGGTTAAGACTCCACACTTCCACTGTAGGAGGCACAAGTTCGATCCATGGTCGGGGAACTGAGATCCTGCATGCCAAGAGGTGTAGTAAAAAATAAATACATAAATAATGATAATTTAAAAAACAAATAAATAATAAAAAATGAACACCACACAAAAAAAACTTGAAGTTAGGTCTTATAAATATCTAATAAAAGGAAAGGAAGTAGATCTTCAAAGGGGAATATATTCTTGGAGATGAAACATAAACATCTTTACTTTTATTTAATTATATCCTAGTACAAACTGAATATTTACTGGAATTAATTCTACTTCTCTAGATTCCCGAGCTAAATCAACATCCATTCCATCAACTTAGTTAACCAAATTAATTACAACCTTGCAGAAAAATAAAATTAAGAATGACAGACATGCTCTGTGATACATATCTATTTCAGGAAACTTAATTTAGTTAACCATGGTTGAATAACCATTACTTCCTTAAGAAGGCACAGAATTTGCTACACTCATAAACACAGAGGAACAGCAGTTATTCAAGAGTTATTCATGAGGTTGGTGCCATTCATTGAAGGGGCAACCTGACAAGCCCCAGATCAATAAAAAAAGTTAACTAAGGGTTTACTGTGAAATTCTGCAGGAGATACAAAGAAATATGATACAGATATTGACTTTTCAACTCTTGAGGGGAAAACTCTCAGGCTTGAGTAGCAGCAGCTGCAAGTGATAGCTCAGAATATGCTTATCTGCAGACACATGTTTTCAGCCAAACTCCTATAGAGATGGACATTGTCAAATTTATTGAAAAAGTTTCAAACATTGTCAAATTTATTGAAAATCTTTCATCTCTGTCTATGGCATCTCTTAGATCCATAAAGCTCTAAATTGTAGGCTTTAACCCAAGGCATGGTGGCTATTTGGATAAATTTCATGTATGAAGGTAACATTGGGAAATATTATTAACATTTGCTTCTTTCTTTCTATTCCTTCAGGCAGCAAGATGTCCTCTGCATGGCTTTTAGGAAAAGATTGTTACAAGATAAATGCAAAGAAGCAAAAGGAATCTGATTTTAGCTTAGCTATAAAGACCTTTGAAATGCATGACAGAGAAAATAGCTTGATAAGGGTTTTCAAGAATAAAAACCAAGTCCCTTGTTAGAGTTAGTGAAGCTCATGAAATAAAAAATGAAACATTGTAAATATAGAAATTTATTTCTGTCTTGTAAAGTCAGTCTGATAGTGTGAGACTGGTACTGTTATCAGATTCTCAGACTTCATCTGTGTTTTAGTTCCCTCCTAGTCCTTGTTCCTTGCAGTTGCAGGATTACCTCCTGGTACAAGATGGTTGCTAGAGTTCCAACCATCATATCCACCTGTGAGGAAACAGGAACTAGGGAAAGGCAAAGAATATTCCTTCCCACTGAGTCAACTCACAAACCATCTCAGAAGTCCCATGCAACTCTTAGGCTTATATATCACTTGTCAGAATTTAATCACATGGCCATGCTTAGCTGCAAGGGAGCCTGGAAAAATATAATCTTTTGTAGGGCACAAAACTGACCTAAATAAAATAACACTGTTAGGGAAGTAGAAAGGGAGAATGGATAAAAGCTTGCAAATAGAAATCTCTGCCACATTCCTGAAGAACTCAAGTTGTAAAGTTGAAACCATAAATATAAATAGAGAATGGACCTTGATATGCAGAAATGAGTTTTTCTCACCTCAGATGAGATGAAACCTCCTTTGGACTGGGTGATGAAGGGAGGAACACCCGAGGGAGGCCAGCAGGCCTGAAGATGCTTTGAGACTTTGATGAGAGGGATTCAGGGTGACCTTCCTGGACCAACCACCAGAGACCAGATGGAGAACCCAGATGTCCTAGATATTTCCTGCAGGGATGAGGTACATCTCTAGAGATGCCAGCAGGAACCTACGCCTCCCCTCCTCCCAACACGGTGGCTCTGTGAACAGTCTCCAGAATTTAGACCGAATCCAGGGAATGGGGTGGTGGGGAAAACCACGAACTGACTGAAAAACACCACCTGCTTTGAATGAGAACACTCCGATCTGACTAAGTCTTTCTTTAAAACGGTAAGGATTACTTTCTGCTATCGGGCAGAATGGGGACATGAGATGAAAATTAAGTTCAGTTATAGAAAAAGAAATGAGTGCATGCCTTGTGGGAGTTCACCTGCACACACGTGTCCTCAGTTTGCCAAGTCTCACTCTGGCAGTCATCCAGCTCAGAAATTTGCCACCTTGTTTCTTCATCAATGCCTGAAAAGTAGAGACAAAGGAGCACTTTGCTGTTTCAACTGAAGTTATTTTGAGAGAGCAGGATTTCGCTGTTACATTGCTTCAATGCCACATTGTTATACTGTGGCTCCTCTGTATGACTCACAAACACCCTCCCCATCCCCTGTCTACAAGTGGCTCCACAGATGGCCTGAGATGTATTTCTCAAATGTGAGCTGGCATCGAAGATGACCTGTGTGTCCTGGCTTGCCCAGGGTTCTTTGGGTTTTAGCAATAGCAGTCCTGTGTCCTGGGAATCCTTTCCTTAGTCCCTGGGAAACCAGGAGGGTGGGTCACCCTTGCATCAGAATCACTCGGAAGACGGAAGACGAGTTAAACAAGATTCCTGGGCTACCCCAGAGCTTCTAACTCAGTAGGGATGGGGGTAGAGGCCCAGGATTTTGCATTTGTAACAGGCTCCCAGGGATCAGATGCTCCACGTCTGTGGATCCTGTTGTACTAAGAGGTCAGTTTTTTTCCAACGTTACCATAATAAAACATGTTGAGCCATATATTTAATCAGTGATAAATTCATGGCAAATGCTTTGACCAAGAGTTTAGCTTTTTCTCTTCTTTTACAGCAATTCCCTGGCCATGTTAGTTCTGAGCTAGAGCTCGTCCTTGAGAGGCTTCGCCTAGAATCTGCCCTTCCAGAAGTTCTGAAAGTGAAAGTCACTCAGTTGTGTCCAACTCTTTGCGATCCCATGGACTCTACAGTCCATGGAATTCTCCAGGCCAGAATACTGGAGTGGGTAGCCTTTCCCTTCTCCAGGAGATCTTCCCAACCCAGGGATCAAACCCAGGTCTCCCGCATCACAGGTGAATTCTTTACCAGCTGAGCCAGCAGGGAAGCTTGAGAATACTGGAGTGGGTAGCCTATCCCTTCTCCAGTGGATCTTTCTGACGCAGGAATTGAACCGGGTCTCCTGCATTGCAGGTGGATTCTTTACCACGATGTATGTAAACAACCACCACCGCACAGGACAGTCTATATGTTTCCTCTTGCTACACTGACATGTGAAGTGAAGTGAAAGTCACTCAGTTGTGTCCAGCTCTTTGTGACCCCATGGACTATAGAGGCCAGAATACTGGAGTAGGTAGCCTTTCCCTTCTGCAGGAGATCTTCCCAACCCAGGGATCAAACCCAACCCAGGTCTCCCTCATTGCAGGCAGATTCTTTACCAGCTGAGCCACAACGGAAGCCCAATTTTTAATATTAAATCCCTGTCTGCTAAAACCAATGAAAGTGTGTCCTGTTTACCTGTAGCTGAATCCTGACTGATAAATCCTAGGACGCTGGATCACAGGGTTTGAGAAATGGTAAAGGAAGTGGGAAAAGAGTCTGTGCATATCTCAGGGACCGGGAGAGAAAGAAAAAGAGAAATTTCCCATGGGTGCAAAAGCCTGTCTGGACAAAGATGCTCTTGTACACCTCAACCATTTACAAGCAAAACACTTATAAACAACTGTAGAAAATTCTATCAATACATTCCTGAATAGTTGCTAGTCAGCAGAAAAATGACATCATCCTACTTTCCATCATAACAATAAGCCTGGATCTAACTGTATACAAGAGGCAAAATCTGATTCTCTAACATATGGAAATAAACAGACTTTGAACTCATGGGGATCGTCCTAGCCATCCCTGGTACAATGTCTCACCCTAATAGATTACAAGCTGAAATGCTAGACGTAGTAAAACCACCTGAGCCTTGTGAAGATTGCTAGAATCAGAGACCCAGGTCCTGCCATACTGAGAGGTTTAAGACAATCTAGAAGGACAGAGTCTTCAAATTCTCACACATCTTCAAAGAAATCAACTTCAAAGCCATTCCTTTTGAATTTTTGTTTAAGCCTTTAATTCACTATGAAAGGTAGAAAAGGAAAAGAGCTGGCAGGCTAAGGTCACTAATTTGCTAAATCAAGCATGGAGGGAGGAAAGTAACCATGAAATCTCAGTGTAGGCAGCCCTTGATATGAACTCAGACATGCCCATTAAATTCTTTAAATTGGATTATGCATGTGTAAGGAACCAGTGTTAAAGTTAATATTTCTCCTGATTTAGCAGCACTTCTGCTAAGACTCAGTAAGCTGGTTAGCACACTGATAAGCCCCAGCCCCTGGCAGTGCCATGGACACTCATGGGGAAGTGCCACACATCGCTTTTTCCATTTTATTTATTTATTTAAAATTTTTATTTTCCAGCTTTATTGAGATATGACTGACATACAACATTGTGTCAGTTTAAGGTGTACAATGTGATAATTTGATACACCTATACATATTGCAAAATGACCACAATAAATTTAGTGAACACCTCCATCACTTTATATAATTACCATTTTGTGTGGGTGTGGTGAGAACATTTAAGATCTATCTACTCTCATAGCAACTTTCAAGTATATAATACAATACTGTTAACCATAGGCATAATGCTGTATACATTAGACCCTGGAAATTCTGTATATTTCATTAACCTGATTCTCATGCCTTTGTAGATACTTTATACCACCAGTTTTGATTCATGTAAAAAATTCTTTTCTGACTTGCAAAAGAAGTGCAATTCAGCCTCTTTATGTAAATGTGATTACTATTCTGTAAGGTCACATTCTTAGAAGACCAAAGAATTCACATCATCCTCTTTTTCACCCTCTCAGAACTTGGCTTCTTATCCCAATAGCAACTTTTCACCCACAGGGCTGTATACAAGGTATAAAATCATCATATGTTGCAGTTTTTTACATTTTTACTTCTACTTTTCTGCTGTACTAGCAGTAAACTTCCTATGATAATTTTACCCATCCCTTGGAAGGCACTTTATATACAACAGCTCATCAAGTTATGGAGGAAGAGCAAAATTTTGGGTGGGTGGATATTTAATGACTTGCTTCTACTCCTGCACATCTCTGATCCTTCCTCAACATAGCAGGAGAGCCTTTGTGAAATTTAAATCTGATCATATCTCCCTGCTTAAAATCTCTCAGTGGTTTTCCATTGCACTCAAAATAAAAACAAACTCCTTTATGTGGCCTATAATATCAGACCTTTCTTTACAGTTTTGTAAGTTAATCATTGTAAAACAGAATTGTGCTTAAAACAACTCCACTCCAAAAAATTTTTAATTTTTAAAAAAGATGAAGAAACAAACAAAAAGAACTCCGCAAACATGTAGTGCCTGGTGAATCTCAGCCATCCTTCCCCTCCCTCCTCACCCTCTTTCTCTCACGTGACAGCGCTTTCTGGGTTCTGTCCTTCGCCTCACTCTTCACCTCAGCCACTTTCTCCCTCCTTCATACGCTGCATCCACACTGGCCGTTTTTCAGACACTTGAGAACATCAAGCTCTTTCCCATTTCAGAACATTCCTCCCAACTGCTCCTTCCCTTTCTTCCAGGTGGTTCCTTCTAGTCTTTTAGGATTAACTGACTCCTCCTCAGAAAAGCTCCTTTACTTGATCTCAGTTGGCCCCCATGCTCCAGGTGCTTTTCTTTTAGCCTGCTGATGACTATTTGTAACTGATAACTTGTTTTACAACTTTTGTGTCTGTGTTTCCCAATGACCTTTAAACTCTGTTGGGAAAGGAGACATCTGCTTTGTTCACCACTTACATTTAGTGTATAATGTTTGGTACATAGAGGAAACAATTAATATTGAAGGGGAAAGAGAAAAATAACTTAAAACAACTTTATTTATTAAACCTTGGCTATGTGATTAGGCATTCTACTAAACATTTGGCATGTGTCAGCTCACCTAGTCTTTCAAATGTCCACAGAGTTGAGAATTGTCTCCATTTTATATTGGTAGAATGTGGGACTTGAGTTTATATAAGCCACATAAGGGCTAAGATTCAGAGTTAGGATTTGAACTGAGGTCTGTTAGGCTCCCAGTTGCTTCGAGTTAAAAGGGGGAGAGGGTGTGTAAAATATGATAAACATGATAAGCAGCTGGTTCTACCTCTTTTACAGCATGCAAAGTCTTCCTGGAAGAGGGTTTCATTCCGCTTCTGGAATTTGTGAGTGCGTGCTGTATCTGTAATCAATAAACAGTCAGCAGTGCTCCAGGGCCTGGGTGTGCCTGTCCGAACTGTGTGACTTTAAACTACAGAGCTGATAGTGCTTTACTAAGGGCTGTGTTTCTTGTCAGGTGGCTTTATGGTCCTGGTTTTGTAATCAGTGTGAAAGGGAAAGTGGCCCATTTCTAAAATGAGAGGAATACTCTGCAGAACAAGCTCACCAGGAAGAAAACAGTTGAATATTAAAGGGACAAGGGAAAATAATGGGGGAGAACCTGTGGATTCCAAATCAGCCCTTGTCTGTCTTAAAGTCAGTAATACCTTGTTACGGGTTGAATGTTAGATGGAATGTTTGTATCTTGTTAGATTGAATGTTTGTAGCATCCCGAAATTCATATGTTAAAGCCCTAACTGCCAGTGGGATGATATTGGGAGATGTGGCCTTTGGGAAGTAAATCAAATTAAATGAGGTCATGAGGGTGAGGCCTTCATGATGGGATTGGTGCCCTTGAAACTTATAAAAGGGAACATGAGAGAGCTTGTTTCCCAGGGGGTACCCTGGGAACCCCCCCTCCCCTCCTCCTTCTCTGTGAGTAACACAGTGAGAAAGTGGCTGTCTACAAGCCAAGAAGAGCACTCTCATGAGAAACCGAATCAGTCAGCACCTTGGTCTTGGACTTCCCAACCTCCAGACTGTGAGCCATGGACTTTTGTTGTTTAAGCTACCTAGCCTATGATATTTAGTTATGGTAGCCTGGACTAATACCCATTTTAAGTTTATGAGTGATGGTTGCTGTTGTTGTTTAGCTGCTAAGTTGTGTATGGCTCTGTGACCCCATGGACTGTAGACTGCCAGGCTCCTCTGTGCATGGAATTTCCCAGGCAAGAATACTGGTGTGGGTTGCCATTTTCCTTCTCCAGGAGATCTTCCCAACCCAGGGATCAAACTAGAGTCTCCCGTATGAGTGTTTACCTACACCATAAAGACTCTATACCTAGCCTATGATATTTAGTTATGGTAGCCTGGACTAATACCCATTTTAAGTTTATGAGTGATGGTTGCTGTTGTTGTTTAGCTGCTAAGTTGTGTATGGCTCTGTGACCCCATGGACTGTAGACTGCCAGGCTCCTCTGTGCATGGAATTTCCCAGGCAAGAATACTGGTGTGGGTTGCCATTTTCCTTCTCCAGGAGATCTTCCCAACCCAGGGATCAAACTAGAGTCTCCCGTATGAGTGTTTACCTACACCATAAAGACTCTGTGACTCCTATTTTGTTTCCTATTTTTTCCCATATAGCAGATTATCCTTAAAACACCAAATTGGGTTTTAACCTTTCTAAGTATTTCCTTGAGATTTTTCTAAGTGAAGCGAATGTGTTCTTTGTAATTGGAATATAACTGCTTTACAATGTTGTGTTAGTTTCTACTGTACAACAAAGTGAATCAGCTGTCAGTATACATATATTCCCTCCCTCATGAGCCTCCCTCCCATCCCACCCTTCTAGGTCATCACAGAGCTTCAAGCTGAGCTCCCTGTGCTACACAGCAGCTTCCCACTCGCTATCTAGTTTACACATGGTTGTATATGTATGTCAATCTGCAGTCTCAATTCCACCCTGCCCTTCCCACTCTGTGTCCACGTGTCCATCATCGATGCCTGCGTCCCTATTCCTGCCCTGCAAATAGGTTCATCTGTACCAGTTTTCTAGGTTACATATACATACGTTAATATACAATATTTGTTTTTCTCTTTCTGACTTCCTTCACTCTGTGTGAGAGACTCTAGGTCCATTCACATAAGGAAAGCTAATGTTAAATGCAATTCATGCATCACTGGGTATATGACATGTGAAGCCTGAGCTGGCCAAGTTGGGAATGGCAGCAATGGGGACCAGGAGGAGGGATGAGGAATGGGAAAGAAGGAAGGGAAGAGAATACTGTCTCTTCACCCACAAAATAATACTTGCTTGGATCACATCATACAGCTGTTGCAGGGATCAAAGAATCTATGTGTAAGCAAGTGCTTTTATTCACAGTATACCATATAAATGAAAGGAATCATTACTGTTTAATAGCCAGGGAAACAGTTCACTAAATTATTAGTGGTCTGAATTACTGTTCAGTTCTCATGTGTAGGATCATGCCCAACTATTCCAAAGAATTTTTTTTCCTAAGAAAATTTGGTGTGTGTTATAAATATAAACTAATAATGGAGTCATTAATTGGCATAAATTATCCTGCCACTGTGACTAAATGACATGTCAACAAAAATCTAAAGTACATAATAAAATTTTCTCAATACCTTGACAGAATTTGAGACAGAATTGAGACAAGGATATGAGAGCACTTTGCTAACTGGAGAATACTAAACAGATGCTAGTTATTATCAGTTGAAGTAAAGAAGTTTTATGTATCTTGCTTTTTTAAAGCTCATGTTGAAAAATATCAACCAATTTCCAATTCAGTCCCATGACAGTATTTATTGGTGCCATCTGCTGGAAGTTCCTGAAAAATTGATGAGGTTAAGATGAATCAAATGATAAACAGCACAGTATATGTATTTTAAGTACTACATGCATTCCTTACAGATTAAAATTAATGTTGGTAAAATTCCTGGCCTGCATGTCTTATATTAAAATTTGCTATGCAAAACATTTGATGTTGAATAGATGGGTATATTTCATAAATTGTAACATTCTATTCATAGCTTCATTCATTGAACCATCATTTTGAGCTCTGAGTGTCTGCCAGGCCCTGTGACTGAAAAAAATCTAGAGATGTAGGGAGGGGCAAGTAACTATCTCTTCTCACAAGCGTTCTGGTCCTCCATTTAGTGGGGGGATGACAGATCCACAAGCATCTAAATGTAACACATTGGGCTAAACAAAGACTCCACGGGGGAGGTGAGATAGGAACCTCTCCAATCCAGGAGGCCAGAGGATCTTTTCCACAGAATGGGAAATCAGCTATCTTTGCACAGGTGGAGGAGAGAAGGAAGAATTATGGGGGAAAAAATCAAACTTGAGAAGGTGAAACCATCAGACAAGCAGAGATAGAATTTTTTTTTTAATTTATTCCAATTCTGTAAAACATCACAGATGTCAAGTAGACTCCACGAACTTGAGTTCTATTTAAATCAGTCTAGCATTTTATCTATGAAAGGCACCATGGATTTCAATATAGAAGGCACTCTGTAGACTGACATTTATCATAAAACCCCAGCATAATTTGCCCCACAATGAATTCAGACAGCACAACTCTATGAGTTTTCATTCTCATCAGCAGACTCACCCCAATCAGTTCATTAATCCCACAATAATGCAACCTTGCACTTTAAATGACTGAAGGTTTTGGACCTCACTTATGAAACACTAGGGGGATTTACAGGTACGAGTAACAAAAGCTGTCTTTCAGTTCAGTTCAGTCGCTCAGTCGTGTCCGACTCTTTGCGACCCCATGAATCACAGTACGCCTGCATTCCTCCCTGTCCATCACCAACTCCCGGAGTTCACTCAGACTCACATCCATTGAGTCCGTGATGCCATCCAGCCATCTCATCCTCAGTCGTCCCCTTCTCCTCCTGCCCCCAATCCCTCCCAGCATCAGGGTCTTTTCCAATGAGTCAACTCTTCACATGAGGTGGCCAAAGTACTGGAGCTTCAGCTTTAGCATCATTCCTTCCAAAGAAATCCCAGGGCTGATCTCCTTCAGAATGGACTGGTTGGATCTCCTTGCAGTCCAAGGGATTCTCAAGAGTCTTCTCCAACACCACAGTTCAAAAGCATCAATTCTTCAGCACTCAGCCTTCTTCACAGTCCAACTCTCACATCCATACATGACCACAGGAAAAACCATAGCCTTGACTAGACGGACCTTAGTCGGCAAAGTAATGTCTCTGCTTTTGAATATACTATCTAGGTTGGTCATAACTTTTCTTCCAAGGAGTAAGCGTCTTTTAATTTCATGGCTGCAGTCACCATCTGCAGTGATTTTGGAGCCCAAAAAAATAAAGTCTGACACTGTTTCTACTGTTTCCCCATCTATTTCCCATGAAGTGATGGGGCCAGATGCCATGATCTTCGTTTTCTGAATGTTGAGCTTTAAGCCAACTTTTTCACTCTCCTCTTTCACTTTCAACAAGAGGCTTTTTAGCTCCTCTTCACTTTCTGCCATAAGGGTGGTGTCATCTGCATATCTGAGGTTATTGATATTTCTCCCAGCAATCTTGATTCCAGCTTGTGTTTCTTCCAGTCCAGCGTTTCTCATGATGTACTCTGCATATAAGTTAAATAAGCAGGGTGACAATATACAGCCTTGACGTACTCCTTTTCCTATTTGGAACCAGTCTGTTGTTCCATGTCCAGTTCTAACTGTTGCTTCCTGACCTGCATACAGATTTCTCAAGAGGCAGGTCAGGTGGTCTGGTATTCCCATCTCTTTCAGAATTTTCCACAGTTTATTGTGATCCACACAGTCAAAGGCTTTGGCATAGTCAATAAAGCAGAAATAGATGTTTTTCTGGAACTCTCTTGCCCTTTCGATGATCCAGCGGATGTTGGCAATTTGATCTCTGGTTTCTCTGCCTTTTCTGAAACCAGCTTGAACATCTGGAAGTTCACGGTTCACATATTGCTGAAGCCTGGCTTGGAGAATTTTGAGCATTACTTTACTAGCATGTGAGATGAGTGCAATTGTGCAGTAGTTTGAGCATTCTTTGGCATTGCCTTTCTTTGGAATTGGAATGAAAACTGACCTTTTCCAGTCCTATGGCCGATGAAGAGGTTTAGTGAAGTGTGTGTGCGGCCGAGAGGAGCTACCCCATGTCCGAGGTCAGGGGCAGAAGCCAGGAGGACCCCATGCCCGAAGGGCGGCAGCCAAGAGGAGTTACCCCATGTCTGAGGTCAGGGGCAGCAGCCGAGAGTGCCAGGCTGCAATGGCACAGCAATGGCCGAGAGGAGCCACCCTGCGTCCGAGGTCAGGGGCCGCGGCTGGGAGGAGCAACCCAACATCCAAGGAATGGTGGCTGCGTGGGCGCAGGAGGGCCTAGAGGAGCTATTCCACATTGAAAGTCAGGAAGGGAAGTGGTGAAGAGATACCCTTCGTCCAAGGTAAGGAGCAGCGGCTGCACTTTGCTGGAGCTGCTGTGAAGAGATACCCCACGCCTAAGGTAAGAGAAACCCAAGAAAGATGGTAGGTGTTGCAAGAGGGCATCAGAGGGCAGACACACTGAAACCATACTCACAGAAAACTAGTCAATGTAGGACCACAGCCTTGTCTAACTCAATGAAACTAAGCCATGCCCGTGGGGCAACCCAAGATGGGTCATGGTGGAGAGGTCTGACAGAATGTGGTCCACTGGAGAAGGGAATGGCAAACCACTTCAGTATTCTTGCTTTGAGAACCCCATAAACAGTCCCTATTATTTAAAAATTAGTAAATAGAGGATATATTAATAATCAAGTTATTGCTGTGGACTACCAGTGATATTGTTGCTTCCCTTGGGAAAGGGTCTTCAGAGCTCCTTAGTCTATTATTTTGGAAGTCCTGCCTTGGGCTCCCTTCTCATTTTTTCATCCTTAACAGGCATTGGTGGGAGCAGCATGAGTAAATAGGCAGTTGATGATCAAATGTCTTCCCTTTGTGTAAAGGTTCTCTTGAGCAAATAATAAGTGTTAGTTGCTCAGTCATGTCCGACTCTTTGTGACTCCATGGACTGTAGCTTATCAGGCTCCTCTGTCCATGGGATTCTCCAGGCAAGAATACTGGAGTGGGTCTCCATTCCCTTCTCGAGGGGATCTTCCTAACCCAGCGATTGACCCCAAATCTCGCGCATTGCAGGCAGATTCTTTACCCTTTGAGCTACCCCGGGAAGCTCAATAATAATGGGACTTAAAAATAATAGGGACACATTTTAGGACTTCACATCTTCTGTACCCCCAACCCATCTGATCACTAGTGAATACTATTAACTTTGAATATATTAACTACAGTAGGTGTAAGTTGTTGATGTTGTTGTTGTTGGGGCTAAGATTAAGTCATTCATCACAGAATTAGCCTAATTAGTTGTTTTACCATTCTTAAGAATACGGTTTTAGTTTTTGGTAAATAAGTTGAGGGTAAGAGTTAAGTTCAAGGGCAGATCTATAAACTAGAAAAGTTTTAAATGTTTTTAAATAATGTAAGTAATGACACTTATCGTTGGAAAAAAAAAACTAAATCTTCCCTTCCCAGACAAATTATGTTCGTAGTTTAAGCACTCACTTTAGTTAGTAATCACTCTAGTTTTAGTCTAGATAGTAATCATTCTATGTGCTTGTGTGCTAAGTTGCTTCAGTCGTGCCTGTGTGACCCTATGGACTATGGCCCTCCAGGCTTCTCTGTCCATGGGATTCTCCAGGCAAGAATACTGGAGTGGGTTGTTATGCCCTCCTCCAGGGGATCTTCCTGACACAGGAATCAAACCCATGTCTCTTTTGTCTCCTGCATTGGCAGATGGGTTCTTTAACACTAGTGCCATCTGGGAAATGCACTAATCATTCTGGTTTTAGTTAAATTCTAACTCTCTTCATTTCCTTTCTACCATAGCTTAAGGTAAGAACTTAGAATCAAAATCTAGTCAGAAACATTTCTGGTATTTCACATAGGGAATTTAATAAAGGGAAGAGTCACAAAGTATTGGAAGGGTTAGAGGAGCAAAGCAGGGACAGTGAGGTAACAGAGATTAGTAACTTGCTACCACCTGCAAGGGTAGAGAAAAAAAAAGAAACTGGTATGACCAGGCCCATCAGTCATTCCTCACGGTCAGTGCTGAGGCTCACTATGTTTGTTGTTTTTGTTGTTTTATTGAAGTAGATCTGGTTTACAATGTTGTGTTGGTTTCTGTTGAACAGCAAAGTGATTCAGTTAACGTATATACACACATCCTTTTTCATACTCTTTTCCATTATAGTTTATTACAAGATATTGAATATAGTTCCCTGTGCTAAACAGTAGGACTTTATTTTATATGCTAATCCCAAACTTCTAATGTATCTCTCCTCACCCCTTTCCAGCATTCTGGCCTGAAGAATGCCATGGACTGTATAGTTCATGAGGCTGCAAAGAGTCGGACCCGACTTTGAACAACTTTCATTTTCACTTTCACTCCCTTTCCTCTTTGATAATTGTTTGTTTTCTAAGTCTGTGAGTTTGTTTCTGTTTCGTAAATAAATTCATATGGGTTATATTTCAGACTCTGCAATGTGATCACATGTGTTTGTTTTTCTCTGACTCGGTTCACTGAGTTTGATCTGTAGGTTCATCCACATTGCTTCAAATGGGATTATTTCATTCTTTTGTGACTGTGTAGTATTCAGTCTTTTGTGACATTCTTTATGACTGAGTAGTATTTCATTTTATACTGGCTGCTATGACCAAGGAACTGAATTCCAAATTTTGTTTAATTTTAAATCAGCATAACTTGGAGAGTCACATGTGGCTAGTGGTTTCTGTATTGCACAGTGCAGATTTAGCATCCTGCATTGCAGAGCAGATCATGGAAGGGCTAGATTGGAGCTGAGAGCAAACAGGCAAATGACTGGTAGAGGGTCAAAGGTCAGAGAGACCTGGGTTCCATCTGGTATCTACTCATGAGTGTGTAACCCTG
The DNA here is from genome assembly GCA_006408695.1 of Aepyceros melampus. Lineage (NCBI taxonomy): Eukaryota > Metazoa > Chordata > Mammalia > Artiodactyla > Bovidae > Aepyceros > Aepyceros melampus. Next base: position 49,354 of record SJXQ01008860.1, read on the forward strand.
GTCAGGTTAACTGATCTCTAGAAGCCATCTATAAAAATGGCAATGGTAACAGTACCTACCTCCTAGGATTGTAGAGTTATCAGCAGAACCAAACAAGACAGTGCAACCATTCAACCAATGCCTGACTCATGGAAGTGTGTAAGTGGCTCAGTCATGTCTGACTCTTTGCTACCCCATGGACTGTAGCCTGCCAGGCTCCTCTGTCCATGAAATTTTCCAGGCAAGAATACTGGAGTGGGTTCCCATTTCCTTCTCTAGCCTGACTCATGGAAAATATCAAATAATGTTTGTTATACTTATCCCATCTAAAATAAATATTTCAAAATTTTTATTGGGAGGGAGAGGGTAAGATACAGGAAGCCTTTAGAGAGATGGTAGTCTAATTCATCTCCCAATGTTTCTTAGAGCTATTATTCTATTAATATGCTTGCTGAATGTTTTCCCTTCTTTTCTATTTATCTTTTTGTCCAGCAAGAGATTTTAGTCTTTCTATCCTTCTTCTGGGCTTCCTTCATAGCTCAGTTGGTAAAGAATCTGCCTGCAATGCAGTAGACCTCAGTTCCATTTCTGAGTCAGAAAGATCCCCTGGAGAAGGGAAAGGCTACCCACTCCAATATTCTGGCCTGGAGAATTTCATGGATTGTGTAGTTCATGGGGTTGCAAAGAGTCGGACACGACTTAGTAACTTTCACTTTCACATCCTTCTTCTAGTATATATAGACTGTTGGGTTTTTTGTGTTGTTTTTTAACTTGATTGACAATGACCAACCTAGATAGTATATTCAAAAGCAGAGACATTACTTTGCCGACTAAGGTCCATCTAGTCAAGGCTATGGTTTTTCCTGTGGTCATGTATGGATGTGAGAGTTGGACTGTGAAGAAGGCTGAGCGCCGAAGAATTGATGCTTTTGAACTGTGGTGTTGGAGAAGACTCTTGAGAGTCCCTTGGACTGCAAGGAGATCCAACCAGTCCATTCTGAGGGAGATCAACCCTGGGATTTCTTTGGAAGGAATGATGCTGAAACTGAAGCTCCAATACTTTGGCCACCTTATGCGAAGAGTTGACTCATTAGAAAAGACCCTGATGCTGGGAGGGATTGGGGGCAGGAGGAGAAGGGAATGACCGAGGATGAGATGGCTGGATGGCATCATGGACTCAATGGACGTGAGTCTGGGTGAACTCCGGGAGTTGGTGATGGACAGGGAGGCCTGGCGTGCTGCGATTCATGGGGTCGCAAAGAGTCGGACACAACTGCGCGACTGAACTGAACTGAACTGACAATGATCATACTATTACGGCAAACTACTTAATTATCATACACTGTGAAAGTCACTCAGTCATGTCCAACTCTTTGTGGCCTCATGGCCTATATAGTCCATGGAATTTTCCAGGCCAAAATACTGGAGAGGGTAGCCTTTCTCTTCTCCAGGAGCTCTTTCAAACCCAGGGATAGAACCCAGGTATCCGTCATTGCAAAAGGTAGATTCTTTACCAGTTGAGCTACCCAGGAAGCTCATTGTACACTATCAGTTCAGTTCAGTTCAGTCGCTCAGTCGTGTCTGACTCTGCAACCCCATGAATTGGGCACTTCAGGCCTCCCTGTCTATCACTAACTCCTGGAGTTTACTCAAACTCATGTTCATTGAGTCGGTGATGCCATCCAGCCATCTCATCCTCTGTCGTCCCCTTCTTCTCCTGTCCCCAATCCCTCCCAGCGTCAGAATCTTTTCCAGTGAGTCAACTCTTTGCATGAGGTGGCCAAAATATTGGAGTTTCAGCTTTAGCATCAGTCCTTCCAATGAATACCCGGGACTGATCTCCTTCAGAATGGACTGGTTGGATCTCCTTGCAGTCCAAGGGACTCTCAAGAGTCTTCTCCAACACTACAGTTCAAACGCATCAATTCTTCGGCGCTCAGCTTTCTTCACAGTCCAACTCTCACATCCATACATGACTACTGGAAAAACCATAGCCGTGACTAGACGGACCTTTGTTGGAAAAGTAATGTCTCTGTTTTTCAATATGCTATCTAGTTTGGTCATTAACTTTTCTTCCAAGGAATAAGCGTCTTTTAATTTCATGGCTATAGTCACCATCTGCAGTGATTTTGGAGCCCAAAAATATAAAGTCTGACACTGTTTCCACTGTTTTCCCATCTATTTCCCATGAAGGGATGGGACCGGATGCCATGATCTTTGTTTTCTGAATGTTGAGCTTTAAGCCAACTTTTTCACTCTCCTCTTTCACTTTCATCAAGAGGCTTTTTAGTTCTTCTTCACTTTCTGCCATAAGGGTGGTGTCATCTGCATATCTGAGGTTATTGATATTCTTCCGGCAATCTTGATTCCAGCTTGTGCTTCTTCCAGCCCAGCGTTTCTCATGATGTACTCTGCATAGAAGTTAAATAAACGGGGTGACAATATACAGCCTTGACGTACTCCTTTTCCTATTTGGAACCAGTCTGTTGTTCCATGTCCAGTTCTAACTGTTGCTTCCTGACCTACATACATATAGGTTTCTCAGGAGGCGGTCAGGTGGTCTGGTATTCCCATCTCTTTGAGAATTTTCCACAGTTTCTTGTGATCCACACAGTCAAAGGCTTTGGCGTAGTCAATAAAGCAAAAATAAATGTCTTTCTGGAACTCTCTTGCTTTTGTACACTATAGAAGTTTGCAATTTTGCCAAAATAATGTTTATTGAACTTGACCCAGTGATAGAAGTTTTCTCACTTTTTATTTTTTTGTTCCCAAAGTGATTTCCCTGACATCACTATGACATGCTGTGAAGCTTTAATCATAACATTATTATACTGCATGTTTAATTTTTTCCTTATCATATTCTTAAAGATAGGAAAGACTTGTAAATATTTATAAATGTTTTATGATAGTTCTAATGCAATGCCTAATTTATTATAAAATATATTATTTTGTGCCAGAACTAGCTCTCTCTCCCACAATCTCTTCTGCTGTTTTGGTGGCTTGGACAAGCAGACTAACTTCTAGATACTTTTCTCTTTTTTCACGCAAGTAACATTGATATGGCCTATATATTGTCAGGTGCTTAAAGACATTTCAACTGAAAATGACCAGAATTTCACAAGACATAACCATCTTTGCAAGAGTGTTGAAGGAGCATCTTATCTTGGTTCAAGTCAGAAACAGTTAATGAGACACATCTGGGAGTGAAATATTTCTCTCATCAGAGAAAAATATACATAAATATATATTTTTATTGTTCAACTACATTGTGAAATATGGTGCATTTCTTAGATGACTTACAAAGGAGCCTTCTGAAGAAAGGGTAAACGTAAAAGGAATGTTGAGCCTTAAATGAAACCTAACAAAGCAAATGGAGAAGGCACTGGCACCCCACTCCAGTACTCTTGCCTGGAAAATCCCAGGGATGGAGGAACCTGGGGGGCTGCAGTCCATGGGGTCGCGAAGAGTCGGACACGACTGAGAGACTTCATGTTCACTTTTCACTTTCATGCATTGGAGAAGGAAATGGCAACCCACTCCAGTGTTCTTGCCTGGAGAATCCCAGGGACGGGGGAGCCCGGTGGGCTGCCGTCTATGGGGTCGCACAGAGTCGGACATGACTGAAGTGACTTAGCAGCAGCAGCAGCAACAGAGCAATAACCAGATGAAGCAGCATGCGGCCAAAGTGGGCTATGGTTAGTACTCCCTCACAACAGGTCCACACAGGCACTTAAGCCAGTCAAAGTCGTGTATTGCTCTGAATTTTTCCTGTGGATCTGATATTAACACTAGTGGGAGCTCTTTACATTAAGGTTAAAAAAAGATCACAAGGCCTGCAATTCTGCCACCCTTTCCCTCTCATATTAGATCTAGTCCTCACATCTGGGAGAATGGTCCTTAATGGCAGCTATCATTTGCCAAGACTAAGATCAGTTTTTGTTTTTAAGTGTTCTGAGGCACTAGAACATAGAAGTCAATAATTCACTACCTTCTTTCTAACTCTGAACAATATTTAAGCCAGTGATGGGAGATTAGCTGCAGGTCATCAGTTGGTGTTGTCCTTTGGTTTTAAGTTATTTTCACAGTGGTTATGTATATGAGGCTGTCGCTGGAAGAAAATCAGAAGAAAGCACATGAGCAAATGTAGACGGAGAGGCAAACAGTTGTTTTCCTACCTTTGGAGGACACAGAAAGGAAAATGTAAGAAAGTTTGTTAAGCATTTACCTGTAATGTCTGACAGCGCTGTTATGACTTTGCAAACAAGCTCTTTCTGTGGCCGTCCCCTCAGTTACAGCTGCTGTGATGCCCAGTATTCAGAATAGCATGGTATGAAACTTCTGGCATGAGGCCTGGATGAAGGAGGGCAATTTCTCTCTGACTTTGGCTCTCTGACCACAATACTTGATTATAAATAACAAGGTGGCCTGGCACATTTGTGGGGAGCTGAGACTCACAATATGAGATTTTTAATCTTGGAAAGGCTTTGAGTCTCCATTTTCTTGCACTCTTACACACATCCTAACTCTATTTCTGATCAAAGGAGGAAGAGAACCTGGAGGAATAAACTATTGGAGCTGTGAGCTATCCTGGGGACCACAGAATCCATCCCCTCCCTTATACATTGAGGCAAACACCCCCAAGAGCTACAGTGTCTTGACTGAGGTGGTTCTCTTCTTTATTTTGTTATCCTGGTTATGCTGGGTCTCTGCTGTTGCACGCAGGTTTCCTCTAGTGGTGGTGAACCAGTGCCACTCGTTATTGTGGTGCGTGGGCTTCTCATTACAGCGGCTTCTCTTGTTGCAGAGCACAGGCTCAGAGGCACAGGCCTCAGTAGCTGTGGCCTCCTGCAGTGCAGGGGCTCATTAGCTGCAGCTCGTAGGCTCTAGAGTGCAGGCTCGGTGGTTGTGGCACATGGGCTTAGTTGCCCAAGACATGTGGAAACTTCCCGGACCAGGGATTGAACCTGTGTCCCCTGACAGGTGGACTCTTATCCACTCTACCACCAGGGAAATCCAGGGCCAAGTTTTCTTCTGATTCTTTTCATGACACCATGCTACAAATCATGAAAATGTATCAAATAAAGTTCACAGCTTCCATCTGGTGGAGAGTGGATAGTGGAGGAACTCACCAAGTGTCAGGCACCATGTGAAAGGTTGTAGGTACATTCTCTCATATATTCCTCATACCAAATCTAAGATTGTTATCATCCTTAGTGTGCAGGTTTATAAACTGAGGCTTTGAGAACTTAAGTCACAGACTAGTATATGGCTGAGTGAAGATTCATACTTGGTTATGTCTGAATGCAAAGGCCATTTATTCAAAGTGCTATTCCATACTATATTACCTGTGTAGAACATAACTTATTCTAAAGAAAGAAGCATTACCAAGATGTGGAAAGTAATATGAGACCCCAGAAATGGTGAGATCCCAGGAAACATCCAGGATAGGAATCATTCCTTAGTAACCTTAATCATAGCTGACAGCTACCATTGACTGAGGACCTATTAAACACCAGACATTTTATTTCATTTAATTATTGCAACCACCTTGTTAAGTAGCTGCCAAGTCACTTCAGTCATGTTCAACTCTGTGCGACCCCATAGACGCCAGCCCACCAGGCTCCCTCATCCCTGGGATTCTCCAGGCAAGAACACTGGAGTGGGTTGCCATTGCCTTCTCCAATGCATGAAAGTGCAAAGTGAAAGTGAAGTCACTCAGTCATGTCTGACTCTTAGTGACCCCATGGACTGCAGCCTACCAGGCTCCTCCATCCATGGGATTTTCCAGGCAAGAGTACTGGAGTGGGGTGCCATTGCCTTCTATATATCCAATTTTTTCATAGGGACTTCCCTGGTTGTCCAGTGGTCAAGACTCTACACTCCGAGTGCACAGGACCCAGGTTCCATCCCTAGGCAGGAAACTAGATCTTGCACGCCACCACAAAGACCATGTGTATCACAACTAAGACTAGGGCAGGCAATCAAAAGTAAGGGAATAAATATTTTTAAAATTGAAAGTATGAGGAACTATATACCCAATTTTCACATGAAGAAACTGAGAATTAGAAAATTAAAATTTCCTGAGTCACACACTTGGCAAGTGGTGAAATGAAACTTTGTATTAAATATGAGTGCTTTGAGACACCATACCTTTATTCATCTTAAAATGAGTGCCTGGCCCATGGAATCTGTTTAAATAAATATTAAATGCAAGAACAAGTGAATGAAAACAATGGATGAATGGGAACTAGAGTGGAGCATGCACCTGGCATGTAATGCTCAAGCAGGCCTTAGTCAGACTGTCTTGAAAACAAAGAAGTAATAAATACATAATATATTGTTTTGCTCCAAGAGGTAGAACGGGGACAAATCAGTGGAAATTGCAGGCTTCCTGTGGCTTCCTGTACAGGAACCTGGCTTTGAAAATGTCATTGCCGGATGACCTTCAATTCTATGATTCAAAAATTCTGTGAAAGTCAGTGTCTCTACAGAGGCATAATAAAAGCACTTCAACAATACAGAGTTGCCTGGTAAAACAGTGACCTGCCTGTTTTTGAAGGTGTTCCAGCTACATGACCATCTGCCAGAAATGCTGTAGAAGAAACACTACAAATTGGGTACTGTAGAAGACTGCAAAAACGGCTGCACTTATTCTCTTCTTTTTTTTACATATCCTTTTGCAAGATGACGTTGAAATAGTTCCCACTGAGAGATGGCATTTCCCCACCCCTTGAATCTGGGCTTGCCTTGTGAACTGCTTCACCAAACAAAACGCAACAGAAGCAATACCATGCCAGTTCTGAGTCTAGGTCTTAAAAGGCCTTGCATAGTTTCATTCTCCTAGAAATTTCAGAGACCCATATGAATAAAACCTTGCTGCTGCTGCTGCTGCTAAGTCACTTCAGTCGTGTCCGACTCTATGCGACTCCATAGATGGCAGCCCACCAGGCTCCCCCGTCCAGACTAGTTTTTTGAGAGAATGCCAGACTTCGCTAGCTATGGTGAAGTGCCATAGCTTGTAGCCATCCAACCTCTGGAAGCAGAGCCACTTAGCTAACCTATAGCTCTCCACAGACACATAAGTGAGCTTAACCTGTAAATTCATAGGCAATGACTCACACAGTTAATGATTGCTGTGTGATTCTCAAAGCACGATCTGAGATGAAGGGAAGAGATAGGGAATGCCTGATGTCCCAATCAGAACAGCCTGCACCACCGTCATCTACCAGTGTCCAAAAGGCCTCCAGAGACTTTTTCCAATGCACTTAGTGGTCAGTGTTAATTGGGCATCTTACTATTCACCAGACAATGGCTTTAATGCTTTATGTAAATTAATTCTTAAGCCTCAAAAGACCTAGTAAGAAATGTATTATTTTTTGAATTTATATGAACTTTATTTCTAGACAACCTACATGATGTGTTGTGTGTTTTTCCCCCCCCCTCAAAAATAATGCTTCTCTCCAAATAAATCAATGTCAAAATAAAGAGCTCAAGTTGACCTCAGTCCCGTTTGTCTCAGTCCTGGTAGATGAAAAGCAGCTGCCAGCCAGTTATGAAGATAGGTGCTCGATCCAAAGTCACAGCCACACTTGTTAACATGTTTCCATTTCAAAACCTTCATTAAAGAAAATCATATATGGGGTCGCAACATCCTCACAGAAGTCCAGCAGCACAACCATGCAACTGGATTCGTGTTTTCATCAGTAAAGAACTGACGGCTTTTGAAATTAGTGAGGAGGGGCTTGATTTGTTCCATCGCCCCTGCCATAAAAGGCTTTTCTCTTCTGGTCTCTATACTTCAAGTTTCCTTTGACTGACCTCAGGTCACTTTAATGTACTTCTGGTAAGCTTCTTTTGTGAAGCTTGCTTCCTGCAAGTGATGGTGCATGACAGTGTTGACACCAGTGATTACTGTGCTTTAGGTTCCTTCGGCCCCTTCAGGGGAGCCATTTCCATCGATGAGCCGAGTCATCAGTGTTACCCTCTGTGCTACTGACCAGCTTCCCCTCCACTTCCAGACACAGCCCGTCAGCGACCTCCCAGATCTCGTCGATGTTGGAGAACATCTCATCATGCCTGACGAGGTCCTGGTAGGCGACCATGATGGCCACCGCCACACTAGCTTAGCAGGAGCCGGAGCTCAGAGTGAGCCTGGTGTAGCCCAAGCAGGTGGGGGAAGCGGGGAATCAGCGGAAAAGCAGAAATGTTTTATTATTGAACTGATTTGACAGATATAGAAAACTAGGCCAGAGAACTGACACCTCCCTAAAGTACAGAGTGAGTAAATGTCCAGCCTAGGTTTTGAACTCAGAAAGCACAAAGCTACAGCCCCAGCTCTTAGCCACACTCCTCTGCTTCTTGCTATTGGATGTAAAGTAGATGATTGTCTGCAGGAACTAAAAATATCTTCACAAAACCTGGTAGTTGTAAATATTCCCCCAGTGCCTTTCACCAGGCTCTCTTTACAGAGCCTGGGATATACCAAATACCACATTCAGTTTCCACACTTCTTCCGTCTCAAAGTTGTTTTTCTTTTTCCCCTGTTTCTAAGAAATTTCACTGTTAGACTTAAAGTTTAGAACCATGATCAGGAGAAATATTTAAGAAGACTCATTATTCAAAGCATGGGAGCAGTTAGAGGGAAAAAACAAAATCTCCTTTTCCAAAAGAGAATCAATTTTCCACTATGAGAGTTTCCATTCTACCAAGAAATGAAAATGTGCATAAATTACCTTTAGAAAAATACATGAGACGGCTTATGCAAAAAAGGTTTAACCTGGGAATCAAATACTAAATAAAATGATAAAAGCAGATCTAAGAGTCATGATTGATGTCCAAGATATGTTGGAGTTTTCTCTCCAAGATACAGTTTCCCTGCAGCTCATGATAATTACAAAATGTCTCAAATCACCTCTTTTCTTGTTAAGTAAAATGGACTGCCAACACTTCAAACATAGTAAACCAGTCCAACAGGAAGAAAGCCAAGGAATGTATCCATTCCAACATTTTTTACAGTCTGGTAGTGTATAGCTCTCTGAGAGAACTGCAGTGCCAAACTGGATGAAACATGTAAGAGATACACACTTTTCTAACAATTTCTTCTGCCTTATCTAGTTTCTGCATTAGAGCTGGAGGTATCACTCACTTCCCTCCCATTGTGTGTGTGTTTAGATATCTCTTGCAGGAGAGTGAGTATCCTCTGTCACCTTCCACTCCCATCCCACTGCTAGGAACTTGACTCTGGCAGAGTAGTATGAATGCCTGTGGGTCTATATGCAGACCGTCCTTTTATTTTACCCATTTGCCTAATTATATTATTCTGTATTCTCAACTCCTTCTTGCTTGTGGCTTCTTAAGGTCTCAATGGGAACTCCTAACTTCACCTACCCCTTTAGACTAACCAGTGGGCTCTCAAAAGCAAGACTGCAGTCTTCTGGAAAGTTTTCCTGGAACACCCCCCCCCTTTTTTTTCTTTCCTTTTTTTTTCTTTTTATATTTCTTTTATTTCAAGCTGTCTTTAGATTCACAGAAAAATAGAGGGGCAAGTACAAAGAGTACCCATATCCTCCCTGCTCTCACACACACATAAGCTTCCCCCACTATCAGCATCCTCTAGCAAAGTGATACAATTTGGTTCATACAATTGGTTGCAATTGATGAACCTACATTGACATCATTATCATTCAGAGACACACTTTACATTAGGGGTCACTCTTGGTATTTTACATTTTATGAGTTTTGACAGATGTCTGATGATGCTTATCCACTGATATAGTAGCATGTAGAATAGTTTGTGAGAGCTGGATGGTGAAGAAGATGGAGCACCAAAGAATTGATGCCTTCAAACTATGGTGCTGGAGAAGATTCCTGAGAGTCCCTTAGACAGTAAGAAGATCAAACCAGTCAATCTTAAGGGAAATCAACGCTGAATACTCATTGGAAGGACTGATGCTGAAGTTGAAACTTCAGTATTGTGGTCATCTGAGGCAAACAGCTGACTCATTGGAAAAGTCTCTGATGCTGGGAAAGATTGAGGGCAGAAGGAGAAGAGGGCATCAGAAGATGAGATGGCTGGATGGCATCACAGATACAATGGACATGAATTGGGCAGACTTCGGGAGACGGTGAGGGACAGAGAGGCCTGGCCTGCTGTAGTCCATGGGGGTGCATAGAGTCGGACATGACTTGGTGGCTGAACAACAACAATAGAATAGTTTCACTGCCCTAAAAATCCTCTGTGCTCCATCTATTCATTCTTCCTTCTCCACTGACCCCTGGCAACTGCCAGTCTTTTACTGTCTCCATAGTTCTGCATGTTTCAGAATGTCATATAGCTGGAATCATGCCATGTGTGGTAAGCTGCTTTAGTCCTGTCCAGCTCTTTGCAACCCCAGGGGCCATAGCCCACCAGGTCCATGGGATCCTCCAGGCAAGAATAAGGAATGGGTTGCCATTTCCTTCTTCAGAGGAGCTTGCCAACCCAGGGATTGAACCTGCATCTCTTATGTCTCCTGCATTGGCAGGGGATTCTTTACCACGAGAGCCCCCTGGGAAGCCCCAAATCATAGCCTATAGCTTTTGCAAATTGGCTTCTATCAGTAACATGTATTTAAGTTTCCTCCATGTTTCCTCATGGATTGATAGCTTGTTTCTTTTTAGTGCTGAATACTATTCTATCATCTGGATGTACCATAGTTTATCCATTTACCTGCTGTCTCTGTCACCTTGGGCTGCTATAACAAAACAGCATGAACTTGGTGGCTTAAACAATTTCTTTCTCACAGTTCTAGAGGCTGAGAAGTGCAAGATAAAGGCACCTAGATTCAGCTTTCTTCTGGCGTGCAGATGGCCTCCTTCTGGCTGTCTCCTTGTGTGTGAGTGTGTGCTAAGTCACTTCAGTCGTGTCCAACTCTTTGCAACCCCACGGACTGTAGCCCACCAGGCTCCTCTGTCCATGGATTCTCTAGGTGGGAATGCTGCAATGGGTTGCCATGCCCTCCTCCAGCAGATCTTCCCAACCCAGGAATTGAACCCAGGTGTCTTATGTTTCCTCTTGGCAAGCAGGTTCTTTTACCACTAGCACCACCTGGGAAGTCACTTTACATGGTAGAAAAAAGAAAGCTCTAGTTCTCTCCTTCTCTCATAAGAAGCGAATCCCATCATGGGGGCTCTACCCTCATGCCTCATCTAAATCTAATACCCTCCAAAGACCCCACCTCCTGCAGTATCACTGTAGAGGGTAGGGCTTCAACATATGAATTTGGAATGTTGTTATTTAGTCACTGCGTCGTTTTCAACTCTTTTGTGGAGGGGAGAGGGGTAACACAAACATTAAGCCCACAACACACTGAAGAACATTTTGGTTGATTCCAAGCTTTGGCTATTACAAATAAAACTGCTATAAACATCTGACTGCACAATTTTGTGTGGAAATAATTCTTCAACTTATCTGGGTAAGTACTAGGGGGTATGATTGCTGGACCATATGGTAGTATGGTAAAGTTACCGATCAGGGTCCTTGGATTCTTAAGTTATTTGAAATTAGTAGAGATCAGACAAGAAATTCAGGGAGGGCTTGACTCACACTGCAGCATGAGGGGACGGAAACAAGTAACAGCTGCCCTTGCTTGCTCCCTGGTGGGGGCAAGCTGGTCCCTGAAGGGATGAGGGTAGGGGACAGATTGGTGGGTCAGCGGGGAGGAGTGGCTTTAGGTGGTCTGCCCACCCCTTGCTGGTGCTGGGTGCAGAGATCGGTCATGTACAGTCCTGTCAGAAGTGGCAGTTGGGTTTGGCCACTTTGCATCTGGCTCATGATTTGCCGCAACTGCAAATTCATGATGTATTTTTAGTCCCTTGTAGTGTCTTTGTATTCTGTTGCTCAAGACCTTTGTCCAGGTGCAAGCACTCCATCCAGGAAAGGGTCCCAGGTACAGGCCCTATCCTGTTTCACTTGAGAGTTTGTGTAGTTTTGTAAGAAACTGCCACGCTGTCTTCCAAGGTAACTGTACCATTTTACAAAGCCACTGGCAACTGAAGAGAGTTCCTGTTGTTCCACAGCCTGGGAAGCATTTGGTATCATCAGTGTTCTGGATTTTGGCCATTTTAATAGAAGTATAGTGGATTCTAATTGTTGGTTTCTGTATTATATTTTTGGTTTTTGGTTTTTTTCCTATTGTATATATACTACACGGTAAGATTTTCCTATTTTCCTTCAAAATGTTTTTGTAAAAGTAATATAGAAGTCCCCTTTGCACACCAGCCTCTGCCTTAGACTTGACAATTAGCTAGCCACAAGGGACCCAACATCAACAATTTCCTATACCTCCTAGAAATATATCTTTTTACCTCTCTTCTGAGTCTCTATTCCTTCTGCCATGTCTTTTTTCTTTTTTTAATAATTTTATCTATTATTTATTTTTGACTGTGCTGGTCTTTGTTGCTGTGCGGCCTTTTTTCTCGTTGTGGCAACTGGGGGCTTCTCTCTAGCTGCGGTAGGGGGGGCTTCTCGTTGCGGTAGCGGCTCTTGTGGAGCACAGGCTCTAGAGTGCTCTGGCTCAGAAGTTGCAATCCGGCTCTAGAACACAGGCTCAATAGCTGTGACACACAGGTTTGGTTGCCCCATGGCATGTGGGATCTTCCTGGATCAGGGATTTAACCCGTATCTCCTGCATCCGCAGGCAGATGCTTCACCACTGAGCCACCAGGGAAGCCCCCTTCTACCATGTCTCGATCTCACCCCGCTCAAGCCTTGACCTGTCAATGTGTTTTTGTGTTTAAATAATTTTATGTAGGAAAACGTTCTGTATTTATCTTATAATTACAGTAAGCCCAAAGAATTGCTTTTATAATCTCTGATGTCTCTGGTTGTTGAACTGCCCATGTGATTGTATAATTTTTGCAACAATGGATTTATTTATCAATTAAAATACAATATTTTATCCAGAATTTTTACTAAAATGGAAATATTTTATTCACAAAATTCCTGTTTAAAGCCTTCTCTTTTTAAAATAATCCATTCAATTTGAGCAAAAACCTAGTTATTTAAGTAAAAAGTATGTGTTTAAATTAAAAGTGAAAGTGATCATCTGACATTATATTTAAAAAGAGACAAATCAAGTTTTTATTATGGTTTTGGTTGTTCATTAGTAGGTTTTTTTGGAGGCTGAATTCACCTTGAATGTGAATTCTACCCTCAGATAAGGCAATGTGGGAAAGAAAATCCAGTCAGTGGAAGAGAGTAACAAAGACCACCCCTCTGCCCCCAACTCCATCGCCGTGGGGAGAAATTCTCATCACTAATGGAGAAGGTGAAGGGCCAGGCCAAGCAATGTGGGAGAAGAATTTCCTTTTCCCATGAACTCTGCCTTTGGCAGCAAGGACTTCTAGATTGGAAGAAGGGATGGAGAGCCAAAGACGGCCAGGGCTTTCCCTAGTTCGAAGATTTCTGCAACAAGAGCAGACATGTACTGCTCAGCACTTCGTTTCTTCTCAAATAAAATAATTAAAGTTTTGAGTTTTGCTAAAGTTATACAAACAAAACTTAACTAGTTCTACAAGTGGGGATGGTTTAGGCACTAAGTTGGGCACTGTGCCCGCCACAGTCCTATAGCCTGCTCTGTTCATGGAATTTTCCAGACAAGAATATTGGGGATTGCCATTTCTTACTCCAAGGGATCTTCCTGACCCAGGGATCAAACCTGAGTCTCATGGCCTCCTGCATTGCAGGCAGATTCTTTACCACTGAGCCACCAGGGAAACCCAGGTTTACTACTAATAAGAATATAAGTCGGTACAACCTCACCTCCCATCATTTCCCCTTACCTAGAGGAAATAAGTTTGGAGAAGGCAATGGCACCCCACTTCAGTACTCTTGCCTGGAAAATCCCATGGATGGAGGGCCCTGGTAGGCTTCAGCCCATGGGGTCGCTAAGAGTCAAACACAACTAAGCGATTTCACTTTCACTTTTCACTTTCATGCACTGGAGAAGGAAATGGCAACCCACTCCAGTGCTCTTGCCTGGAGAATCCCAGAGATGGGGGAGCCTGGTGGGCTGCCATCTATGGGGTCACACAGAGTCGGACATGACTGAAGCGACTTAGCAGCAGCAGCAGCAGAGGAAATAAGTTAGACTCTTAATTGTTATTAACTGCCTGAAAATCGGGTTTCCCAGGTGGTGCTAGTGGTAAAGAACCTGCGTGCCAATGCTAGAAGACATTAAGAGATGCTAGGTTTGACCCCTGAGATTCCCCAGAGAAGGCCATGGCAACCCACTCCAGTATTCTTGCCTGGAGAGTCCCATGGACAGAGGAACTTGGCAGGCTACTGTCCATAGGGTCACAAAAAGTCGAACATGACTGAAGCCTCAAAATCCACCTGAATTGCTCTATTTCGCTGGTCTCTACACTATTCTTTTTCTCCTTTCAAGAGGAGTGAACTCTAAGTTTCTTGAAGCTTACAAATTTTAGGGGCTCTTTTTAAGAGAAAGTTGGATTTCAAATAAAAAATCAAATGGAACTAGAAGACTTAAGCTCCATTAACTTCATGGTAAATCTGCCTCTGCCTTCCAGTGAAAACACACAAGGTCTATTGTTTGAAATTATCCTGTCTCCCAACCCACATACCATGTCTGGAACAACAAATCTCTCAATAATTTATATTCAAGTTGTTTCCAAAAGCCAATATCCTCTATAAAATCTTTTCTATTTAACAGCAAAAACAGCAATATTTCTTTCATTCAATTTTCTCTAAAATTTAATTCTGTATTTTCCTTCACTTATCACTTTGTAACACATACTTATCCCACTTGGTTTGAGGCAATTTTAGAAAATAACATATAGTCATAAGCAGCCCATGAAGCACAATTAGGAATAAAATTGGCTTCTCATGTCAAAGGACATTAGGTATTCTCTAAATCACTAAGTTTGAGGCAGAAGTCCTTTTCTAGGTGCAAAAAGCTTTAGAGAAAATATAATTTCTAATATTTGACTTAACATAGCTGCTTTGCCATAAACAGTGGTAAAATACTAAATTTTAAAGATGACCAGATGGTAGGTAGTGAAGCCACTAAGAACAAAACCAAGTAGGGTAAAATCATAGGTACAAAACGTAACTTAAAGCAGTGGCAAAGCTGAAGCTATTTTTCTTTAGCATTATGAATCTCTTTCTTTGCAAATGACAATTCCAGAGCTCCAACGAGGCAATCTTATACATCAAACTGTCAGGAAAATATGTGGCTCTCTCCTGCGGTGTCATGTTACTACCGAAATTTTTATTTTCCAGTAATACAGGAGGTAGTAATTGGAAGGTATATTATTTCTGGCCAACCATAATGGATACAACCACAGAAAAGGTTAATTGTTTTGCTACAAACACTGAAGTAATTAGCTTTTAAAGCGGGGCTCGACAGGCAACATATTTCACATGAAAGTTTTTAAATAAATGTTATGCTTAATGCTGTGATCATGTACTGTGCTTAGCTGCTCAGGCGTGTCCAGCTCTTTGCAACCCCATGGACCGTAGCCCACCAGGCTCCTCTGTCCATGGGGATTCTCCAGGCAAGAACACTGGAGTGGATTGCTATGCCCTCCTCCAGGATGTTGTGTTTGTAGACTCCTCTAAATTAAGTCAATAAACCATCAAATTCACACATTATCACCTGTAGGGATTGGAGCCATGGGGAGATCTTCCAAGGGTTAGACCAAGAAGAGTTTAGGCAGAAACTTCAGGAGGGAAGGTCCGGTGCAGCCCAACTTCCTCTCTTTCCCTCTGTTCTCTTCTGCGCCTCTGCTCAGCCCAGACTCCTCTAGCAGGAATCCCCCTAATGCTGTTTGCTCCCCAGTCCCTTAACACCTGAGGGGCGGTCACAAGCAGGCCTATCCACATGTCTGCAGGCCCCAGGCAAGAGTACAAAGGAGGGCACCGTCCTCTATTCATTTTTTTTATTGAAATACAGTTGGTGTACAATGTTGTGTTAGTTTCTGGTGTACAGCAAATTGACTCCGTTATACTGATATATATACATACTCTTTTTCATATTCTACTCCACTATTGTTTATTACAGGTTACTAATATAGTTCCCTGTGCTATACAGACTTTGTTGTTTATCTTTTATATACAGGAGTTTGTACCTGCCAATCTCAAACTCCTAGTTTGTCGCTCCCCGACCCTTTTTCCCTGCTGGTAACCATGGAAGTTTGCTTTCTATGTCTGTGAGTATGTTTCTGTTTCATTAAGTTCATTTGTAGCATATTTCAGACTCCACATATATGTGACATCATACAGTATTTGTCCTCTTACTGACTGACTTAGTATAACAATCTCTAGACTCACCCATGTTGCTGCAAATGGCATTATTTCCTTCTTTTTTATGGCTGAGTAGTCTTCCCTTGTGTATATATGTTGGAGAAGGAAATGGCAACCCACTCCAGTATTCTTGCCTGGAAAATTCCATAGATGGAGGAGCCTAGTAGGCTATAGTCCATGGGGTCGCAAAGAGTCAGACATGACTGAGCGACTTCACTTACTTCATCTTCTTTATCTGTTCATCCGTGGATGGACATTTAGGTTGTTTCCATGTCTTGGCAACTGTAAGCAGTGATGCTATGAACACTGAAGTGCATGTATCTTTCCAAATTATAGTTTGTCTCACTATATATCCAGGAGTGGGACTGCTGGAGCATATGGTAACTGGTTTTTTGGGAACCTGAATACTGTTTTCTTAGTGTTTGCACCTCTGTTTACATAGTTAAAAGTTATAAATCAAGCTAACAAAACTGTTAAATAAAATATGTTCAGTCCTTCTACCTTTATCCTAAGATAAAATTTTTTATTATGTATAAAGCTATATTTTAATAAATATGGGCAGACTCATGGGCATTTTAATGAGTATGGGCAGTGATGAAAAGATTTAATTATTATTGTGAGTGCCTGCATAGCCTGATGATGGGCTGTAGATGTTTGGATAAGTAATATTAACAAAATAAAAACTCATGCAACTTACTCTATGAAATTTATTTTCTCCCCTTCATTTCAGCAAAATAACTTAAGGAAGTTGTTATACCTATACTTTTCATATAACCAATGTTCTATTAACAACAACGCCAAACAACATAATATGGTAGCTTTGGAATTTTTAAATTTAAGTTCAACTTTTGGAGAAACATTTTTCTGCTCAGGAGCAGTTGAAATTGCCACCAAGATTCTTTAAAAATTACTTATTTTAGAAAATGAAGAATTGGGCTTCCTGTTCTGGCACATAAAGAGTATAGAAGCCATCACTTCATCCTAACAAGTAAAAAGCTGAACAAATTGAAAATCAACAACTCTTCTTAGATCTTTCAGGGAATTGAAATCACAAAGCAAACTGCTGCTCCTAAAATTGGAGAGACAAATGGGTAGAAACAGAGAATCACAACTTACTGGAGCAGAAACCCATGGGCAGAAACCCCCAGGGGAGCCAGTTTAGTTCAGTTCAGTCATTCAGTTCAGTCATTCAGTTTTGTGACCCCATGAATCGCAGCACGCCAGGCCTCCCTGTCCATCACCAACTCCTGGAGTTCACTCAGACTCACGTCCATCGAGTCGGTGATGCCATCCAGCCATCTCATCCTCTGTCGCCCCCTTCTCTCCTGCCTCCAATCTCTCCCAGCATCAGTCTTTTCCAATGAGGCAACTCTTCGCATGAGGTGGCCAAAGTACTGGAGTTTCAGCTTTAGCATCATTCCTTCCAAAGAACACCCAGGACTGATCTCCTTTAGAATGGACTGGTTAAGGGGTATGAAAAACCTGAACTGTCATAGAAGAAGTTGCAATTCCGGCTCTAGAGCACAGGCTCAATAGCTGTGACACACAGGTTTGGTTGCCCCATGGCATGTGGGATCTTCCTGGATCAGGGATTTAACCCGTATCTCCTGCATCCGCAGGCAGATGCTTCACCACTGAGCCACCAGGGAAGCCCCCTTCTACCATGTCTCGATCTCACCCCGCTCAAGCCTTGACCTGTCAATGTGTTTTTGTGTTTAAATAATTTTATGTAGGAAAACGTTCTGTATTTATCTTATAATTACAGTAAGCCCAAAGAATTGCTTTTATAATCTCTGATGTCTCTGGTTGTTGAACTGCCCATGTGATTGTATAATTTTTGCAACAATGGATTTATTTATCAATTAAAATACAATATTTTATCCAGAATTTTTACTAAAATGGAAATATTTTATTCACAAAATTCCTGTTTAAAGCCTTCTCTTTTTAAAATAATCCATTCAATTTGAGCAAAAACCTAGTTATTTAAGTAAAAAGTATGTGTTTAAATTAAAAGTGAAAGTGATCATCTGACATTATATTTAAAAAGAGACAAATCAAGTTTTTATTATGGTTTTGGTTGTTCATTAGTAGGTTTTTTTGGAGGCTGAATTCACCTTGAATGTGAATTCTACCCTCAGATAAGGCAATGTGGGAAAGAAAATCCAGTCAGTGGAAGAGAGTAACAAAGACCACCCCTCTGCCCCCAACTCCATCGCCGTGGGGAGAAATTCTCATCACTAATGGAGAAGGTGAAGGGCCAGGCCAAGCAATGTGGGAGAAGAATTTCCTTTTCCCATGAACTCTGCCTTTGGCAGCAAGGACTTCTAGATTGGAAGAAGGGATGGAGAGCCAAAGACGGCCAGGGCTTTCCCTAGTTCGAAGATTTCTGCAACAAGAGCAGACATGTACTGCTCAGCACTTCGTTTCTTCTCAAATAAAATAATTAAAGTTTTGAGTTTTGCTAAAGTTATACAAACAAAACTTAACTAGTTCTACAAGTGGGGATGGTTTAGGCACTAAGTTGGGCACTGTAGCCCGCCACAGTCCTATAGCCTGCTCTGTTCATGGAATTTTCCAGACAAGAATATTGGGGATTGCCATTTCTTACTCCAAGGGATCTTCCTGACCCAGGGATCAAACCTGAGTCTCATGGCCTCCTGCATTGCAGGCAGATTCTTTACCACTGAGCCACCAGGGAAACCCAGGTTTACTACTAATAAGAATATAAGTCGGTACAACCTCACCTCCCATCATTTCCCCTTACCTAGAGGAAATAAGTTTGGAGAAGGCAATGGCACCCCACTTCAGTACTCTTGCCTGGAAAATCCCATGGATGGAGGGCCCTGGTAGGCTTCAGCCCATGGGGTCGCTAAGAGTCAAACACAACTAAGCGATTTCACTTTCACTTTTCACTTTCATGCACTGGAGAAGGAATGGCAACCCACTCCAGTGCTCTTGCCTGGAGAATCCCAGAGATGGGGGAGCCTGGTGGGCTGCCATCTATGGGGTCACACAGAGTCGGACATGACTGAAGCGACTTAGCAGCAGCAGCAGCAGAGGAAATAAGTTAGACTCTTAATTGTTATTAACTGCCTGAAAATCGGGTTTCCCAGGTGGTGCTAGTGGTAAAGAACCTGCGTGCCAATGCTAGAAGACATTAAGAGATGCTAGGTTTGACCCCTGAGATTCCCCAGAGAAGGCCATGGCAACCCACTCCAGTATTCTTGCCTGGAGAGTCCCATGGACAGAGGAACTTGGCAGGCTACTGTCCATAGGGTCACAAAAAGTCGAACATGACTGAAGCCTCAAAATCCACCTGAATTGCTCTATTTCGCTGGTCTCTACACTATTCTTTTTCTCCTTTCAAGAGGAGTGAACTCTAAGTTTCTTGAAGCTTACAAATTTTAGGGGCTCTTTTTAAGAGAAAGTTGGATTTCAAATAAAAAATCAAATGGAACTAGAAGACTTAAGCTCCATTAACTTCATGGTAAATCTGCCTCTGCCTTCCAGTGAAAACACACAAGGTCTATTGTTTGAAATTATCCTGTCTCCCAACCCACATACCATGTCTGGAACAACAAATCTCTCAATAATTTATATTCAAGTTGTTTCCAAAAGCCAATATCCTCTATAAAATCTTTTCTATTGAACAGCAAAAACAGCAATATTTCTTTCATTCAATTTTCTCTAAAATTTAATTCTGTATTTTCCTTCACTTATCACTTTGTAACACATACTTATCCCACTTGGTTTGAGGCAATTTTAGAAAATAACATATAGTCATAAGCAGCCCATGAAGCACAATTAGGAATAAAATTGGCTTCTCATGTCAAAGGACATTAGGTATTCTCTAAATCACTAAGTTTGAGGCAGAAGTCCTTTTCTAGGTGCAAAAAGCTTTAGAGAAAATATAATTTCTAATATTTGACTTAACATAGCTGCTTTGCTATAAACAGGGTAAAATACTAAATTTTAAAGATGACCAGATGGTAGGTAGTGAAGCCACTAAGAACAAAACCAAGTAGGGTAAAATCATAGGTACAAAACGTAACTTAAAGCAGTGGCAAAGCTGAAGCTATTTTTCTTTAGCATTATGAATCTCTTTCTTTGCAAATGACAATTCCAGAGCTCCAACGAGGCAATCTTATACATCAAACTGTCAGGAAAATATGTGGCTCTCTCCTGCGGTGTCATGTTACTACCGAAATTTTTATTTTCCAGTAATACAGGAGGTAGTAATTGGAAGGTATATTATTTCTGGCCAACCATAATGGATACAACCACAGAAAAGGTTAATTGTTTTGCTACAAACACTGAAGTAATTAGCTTTTAAAGCGGGGCTCGACAGGCAACATATTTCACATGAAAGTTTTTAAATAAATGTTATGCTTAATGCTGTGATCATGTACTGTGCTTAGCTGCTCAGGCGTGTCCAGCTCTTTGCAACCCCATGGACCGTAGCCCACCAGGCTCCTCTGTCCATGGGGATTCTCCAGGCAAGAACACTGGAGTGGATTGCTATGCCCTCCTCCAGGATGTTGTGTTTGTAGACTCCTCTAAATTAAGTCAATAAACCATCAAATTCATACATTATCACCTGTAGGGATTGGAGCCATGGGGAGATCTTCCAAGGGTTAGACCAAGAAGAGTTTAGGCAGAAACTTCAGGAGGGAAGGTCCGGTGCAGCCCAACTTCCTCTCTTTCCCTCTGTTCTCTTCTGCGCCTCTGCTCAGCCCAGACTCCTCTAGCAGGAATCCCCCTAATGCTGTTTGCTCCCCAGTCCCTTAACACCTGAGGGGCGGTCACAAGCAGGCCTATCCACATGTCTGCAGGCCCCAGGCAAGAGTACAAAGGAGGGCACCGTCCTCTATTCATTTTTTTTATTGAAATACAGTTGGTGTACAATGTTGTGTTAGTTTCTGGTGTACAGCAAATTGACTCCGTTATACTGATATATATACATACTCTTTTTCATATTTACTCCACTATTGTTTATTACAGGTTACTAATATAGTTCCCTGTGCTATACAGACTTTGTTGTTTATCTTTTATATACAGGAGTTTGTACCTGCCAATCTCAAACTCCTAGTTTGTCGCTCCCCGACCCTTTTTCCCTGCTGGTAACCATGGAAGTTTGCTTTCTATGTCTGTGAGTATGTTTCTGTTTCATTAAGTTCATTTGTAGCATATTTCAGACTCCACATATATGTGACATCATACAGTATTTGTCCTCTTACTGACTGACTTAGTATAACAATCTCTAGACTCACCCATGTTGCTGCAAATGGCATTATTTCCTTCTTTTTTATGGCTGAGTAGTCTTCCCTTGTGTATATATGTTGGAGAAGGAAATGGCAACCCACTCCAGTATTCTTGCCTGGAAAATTCCATAGATGGAGGAGCCTAGTAGGCTATAGTCCATGGGGTCGCAAAGAGTCAGACATGACTGAGCGACTTCACTTACTTCATCTTCTTTATCTGTTCATCCGTGGATGGACATTTAGGTTGTTTCCATGTCTTGGCAACTGTAAGCAGTGATGCTATGAACACTGAAGTGCATGTATCTTTCCAAATTATAGTTTGTCTCACTATATATCCAGGAGTGGGACTGCTGGAGCATATGGTAACTGGTTTTTTGGGAACCTGAATACTGTTTTCTTAGTGTTTGCACCTCTGTTTACATAGTTAAAAGTTATAAATCAAGCTAACAAAACTGTTAAATAAAATATGTTCAGTCCTTCTACCTTTATCCTAAGATAAAAATTTTTATTATGTATAAAGCTATATTTTAATAAATATGGGCAGACTCATGGGCATTTTAATGAGTATGGGCAGTGATGAAAAGATTTAATTATTATTGTGAGTGCCTGCATAGCCTGATGATGGGCTGTAGATGTTTGGATAAGTAATATTAACAAAATAAAAACTCATGCAACTTACTCTATGAAATTTATTTTCTCCCCTTCATTTCAGCAAAATAACTTAAGGAAGTTGTTATACTATACTTTTCATATAACCAATGTTCTATTAACAACAACGCCAAACAACATAATATGGTAGCTTTGGAATTTTTAAATTTAAGTTCAACTTTTGGAGAAACATTTTTCTGCTCAGGAGCAGTTGAAATTGCCACCAAGATTCTTTAAAAATTACTTATTTTAGAAAATGAAGAATTGGGCTTCCTGTTCTGGCACATAAAGAGTATAGAAGCCATCACTTCATCCTAACAAGTAAAAAGCTGAACAAATTGAAAATCAACAACTCTTCTTAGATCTTTCAGGGAACTGAAATCACAAAGCAAACTGCTGCTCCTAAAATTGGAGAGACAAATGGGTAGAAACAGAGAATCACAACTTACTGGAGCAGAAACCCATGGGCAGAAACCCCCAGGGGAGCCAGTTTAGTTCAGTTCAGTCATTCAGTTCAGTCATTCAGTTTTGTGACCCTATGAATCGCAGCACGCCAAGCCTCCCTGTCCATCACCAACTCCTGGAGTTCACTCAGACTCACGTCCATCGAGTCGGTGATGCCATCCAGCCATCTCATCCTCTGTCGCCCCCTTCTCTCCTGCCTCCAATCTCTCCCAGCATCAGTCTTTTCCAATGAGGCAACTCTTCGCATGAGGTGGCCAAAGTACTGGAGTTTCAGCTTTAGCATCATTCCTTCCAAAGAACACCCAGGACTGATCTCCTTTAGAATGGACTGGTTAAGGGGTATGAAAAACCTGAACTGTCATAGATTAATTCCTGGAGACTCAGTGCCAATGACTCTGACAGTTAAAAACTTCATGGAGGTCCAGTGTTTGCAGGATACCCACACTTCTGGGAGTTTTGTCTTCTGAAGCTCTACCAGATTCTCACAGTGAATATTAGAACAAAATAAAAAACCCTCACATTTCTGGCAGGGTGGAAAGAAAAGGTAAAATTTTGAAACATGCTACAGAATTCTGTTCTTAACAAGTCCTGCCCTCTAGAGAAATTACCTTACCAGAAACTAACCTTTGGGGTTTTCAGTTCAGTTCATCACTCAGTCGTGTGCAACTCTTTGCAACCCCATGGACTGTAGGATGCCAGGCCTCCCTGTCCATCACCAGCTCCCAGAGCCTACTCAAACTCATGTCCATTGCATCAGTGATGCCACCCAACCATCTCATCTTCTGTCCTCCCCTTCTCCTCTTGCCTTCCATCTTTCCCAGCATCAGGGTCTTTTCCAATGAGTCGGCTCTTTGCATTAGATGACCAAAGTATTAGAGTTTCAGCTTCAGCATCCGTCCTTCCAATGAATATTCAGGACTGATTTTCTTTAGGATGGACTGGTTGGCTCTCCTTGCAGTCCAAGGGACTCTCAAGAGTCTTCTCCAACACCACAGTTCAAAAGCATTAATTCTTTGGTGCTCAGCTTTCTTTATAGTCCAACTCTCACATCCATACATGACTACTGGAAAAACCATAGCTTTGACTAGACAGACCTTTGTTGGTAAAGTCATATCTCTGGTTTTTAATATGCTGTCTAGGTTTGTCACAGCTTTTCTTCCAAAGAGCAAGCATCTTTTAATTTTATGGCTTTATCAGAGCCTAACTGAAGTTTTTAACTGTTGAGAACAGAATTCTCTAGCATGTTTCAAATTTTTACCTTTTCTTTCCACCCTGCCAGAAATGTGAGGGTTTTTTTTTTTCTCTAATATTCACTGTGAGAATCTGGTAGAGCTTCAGAAGATAAAACTCCCAGAAGTGGGGTATCCTGCAAACATTGGATCTCTGTGAAGTTTTTAACTGACCTGGGAAGAGAGAAACACTCCATGGCAGCCCACTCTAGCCATACTATCCCACCTAACGGGAGTATTAACTGAGAAGTTCATAGATCAAGATCACAGGCACACTAAAGACTGAGACCTAATCACAGATCTATAGGATGCTTCCCCCCACCCCCACCTTAACATCACAGCACCAAGGCTTTGCTTACCCAAGTTCCTTTCACCCAGTACATCATGTCTGGCTTTCAACAAAAAGTTATATGGCATACCATAAAGCAAAAAAAACAAAAAAACAAAAAACCCCCACAATATGAAGAAACAGAGCAAGTGACAGAATCAGACTTAGATATGGCAGGAATGTTGGAATTATCAGACTAGAAATTTAAAATAACTATGATTAATATGCTAAAGGCTCTAAATGAAAAAAATAGACAACATGCAAGAACAGATGGATGATGTAAGCAGGTAAATGGAAAGCCTAAGAAAGAATCAAAAAAACATGGTAGAGATTAAAAAATAAAAACAGTGTAACAGAAATGGGCTCTTTAGTACACTGGACACAGCTGAGAAAAGAACCTCTGAGCTTGAGGATACATCAATACAAACTTCCAAAACTGAAAAGCAAAGAGAGACAAAAGATTGAGAAAAAAACTGAATAGAATGTCCAGGGATGCTGGAACAGCTACAAAGCTATAACATATGTTTTCGAAATACTAGAGGAGAAGAAAGAGAAAAAGGAACAGAAGAAATATTTGAAGAAATAATGACTGAGAAACTATTCCCATATTAATGTCAGACACCAAACCACAGAGACAGGAAGCTCAGAGAATACCAAGCAGGATTTGTAGAAAACAAAACATTACACCTAGACATGACAAATGCAAATTGCAGAAAATTAAAAAAGAAAAAATCTTGAAGCCAGAGTAGGGGGAAAATCATACTTATGGAGGAGCAAAAATAAGAATTAAATTTTACTTCTCAGAATTCATGCAAGCAAGAAAAGACTGGAATGAAATATTTAGTGTTAAGAGAAAAAAGAAAACACACCAACCTAGAATTCTGTATCCTGCAAAAGCATCCTTCAAAAGCTGAGGAAAAATAAAGACTTTTCCAGCCAAACATTGAGGGAATTTGTTGCCTTGTAAGAAATGTTAAAGTAAGTTCTTCAGAAAAAAGGAAAATTATATCGGTCAGAAACCAGATCTAAAAAAGGAAGGAAAAGCATTAGAGAAAGAATAAGTGAAGACAAACTAAAACCTTTATTTTTCTTATTCTTAGTTGATCTAAGAGATAGTAGTTTGTTCAAAATACTATAGCAACTACTCATTCAATGATTATAGCTTATGTATAAGTGAAATGAATGATAGCAATGATATAAAAGGTGGGAGAGAGGAATTAAGAATACTTTGTTATTACAAGGCACTTGTACAACTCCTGAAACAGCATAGTGTTATTTGAAAGTGGACTTGAATGAGTTGTAAATATATATTGCAAACTCCAGGGCAACCATTAAAAAACAGTAGGAAAAGAAGTAATAATATATATGCTAAGAAGAGAAAATGGAATTATACAAAATGCTCAATTAAAACTACAGAAGGCAGAAAAAAAGTGAAAGGCAGAAATAGCAACAAGACCAAGGTCAATGAATAGAAGACAGCATCAAATGTCAGATATGACTCCAACCATATCAATAATCACTTTAAACATCAATGGTAGAAATATACTAATTAAAAGGCAGAGGTTATGAGAATGGATCAAAACATAAGCTTCAACAAAGTGTTGTCCACAAGAAATCCAGCTGAAAAATAAAGACACATATAGGTTAAAAGTAAAGGAATGGAGAAAGATATGCCACACTAATACTAATCAAAAGAAAGCTAGGGCTCCCCTGTATCTCAGTGGTAAAGAATCCACCTGCCAATGCAGGAGACATAGGTTTGATCCCTGGTCTGGGAAGATCCCACCGGCCGCAGAGCAACTAAGCCGGTGCACCACAACTGTTGAGCCTGTGCTCTAGAACCCGGGAGCCGCAACTGCTGAGCCCACCTGCTCTAAGACCCATGCTCTGCAACAATGAAGCCACCACAATGAGAAGCCCACACACCACAACTAGAAAGCAGCCCCTGCTCGCCGCAACTAGAGAAAAGCCCTTGCAGCAACAGAGACCCAGCACAGCCAAAAATAAGTAAAGAAATAAATAAAAAGAAAGCTGCTGCTGCTGCTAAGTTGCTTCAGTTGTGTCCGACTGTGCGACCCCATAGACGGCAGCCCACAAGGCTCCCCCGTCCCTGGGATTCTCCAGGCAAGAACACTGGAGTGAGTTGCCATTTCCTTCCCAATGTGTGAAAGTGAAAAGTGAAAGTGAACTCACTCAGTCGGGTCCGACTCTTTGCGACCCCATGGACTGCAGCCTACCAGGCTCCTCCGTCCATGGGATTTTCCAGGCAAGAGTACTGGAGTGGGGTGCCATTGCCTTCTCCAAAAAAGAAAGCTAGAGTAGCTATATTCATTTCAGCAGAGCAGACTTCAGATTTATCTCAGGTATGCAAGACCAATTCAACATTTGAAAATTCATGCAATCCATCACATCAACAAGAAGAAAAATCATGTAATCCTATCAATATATGCAGAAAAAGCACTTGATGAAATCTACCACCCATTTAAGATAAAAGTTCTACTAAAGAACCTATAGCTAACATCATATTAAATGCTTGAAGCTTTCCTGCTACCATCAGGGACCAGGGAAGAATGTTCCTTCTCACTATTCCTTATCAACATTGTAGTAGAAGTCCCAGCTAATGCTATGAGACCAAAAAAAAGTAAAAGGTATACAGATTGGATTGGAAGAAATGAAACTGTTTACACATGACATGATTGTCTATGTAGAAAATCTGGAAAGATCTATTAAAAACACCTGTAACTAAGGTTACAGGTAAGGTTGAAGGATACAAGGTTAACATAGATCCCATTCCCTTCCTGTGTACCAGCAATGAACAAGTGAATTTAAAATAAAAAATACAATACCAATTAAAAACAAACAACTCCAATACCATTTACAATAGCATATCTAAAAATGAAATACTTGAGCATAAACCTAACAAAGTGTAAATAAGATTGTTATGAGGAAAACCACAACACTGTGGTGAAAGAAATCAAAAAAGAAATAAAGATACCTGATGCTCAAGGATAGGAAGACTCAATATTGGCAAGATGTTAGCACTCTCCAACTAGTGCTTCCCAAATCTCAGTTCTGTTCAATTCAGTTGCTCAGTCATGTCTGACTCTTTACTACCCCATGGACTGCAGTGCACCAGGCCTCCCTGTCCATCACCAACTCCCAGAGTTTACTCAAACTCAGCCCATTGAGTCAGTGATGCCATCCAACCGTCTCATCTTCTGTCGTCCCCTTCTCCTCCCACCTTCAATCTTTCCCAGCATCAGGGTCCTTTTCAATAAGTCAGCTCTTTGCATCAGGCGGCCAAAGTATTGGAGTTTCAGCTTCAACATCAGTCCTTCCAATGAATATTCAGGACTGATTTCCTTTAGGATGGACTGGTTGGATCTCCTTGCAGTCCAAGGGACTCTCAAGAGCCTTCTCCAACACCACAGTTCAAAAGCATCAAATCTTCAGCACTCAGCTTTCTTTATAGTCCAACTCTCACATCCATACATGACTACTGGAAAAACCACAGCTTTGACTAGATGGACCTTTGTTGACAATGTCTCTGTTTTTTAATATGCTGTCTAGGATGGTCATTTCACGGCTGCAGTCACCATCTGAAGTGATTTTGGAGCCTCCCAAAATAAAGTCAGCCATTGTAAGCTCTTTGCATCAGGCGGCCAAAGTATTGGAGTTTCAGCTTCAACATCAGTCCTTCCAATGAATATTCAGGACTGATTTCCTTTAGGATGGACTGGTTGGATCTCCTTGCAGTCCAAGGGACTCTCAAGAGCCTTCTCCAACACCACAGTTCAAAAGCATCAAATCTTCAGCACTCAGCTTTCTTTATAGTCCAACTCTCACATCCATACATGACTACTGGAAAAACCACAGCTTTGACTAGATGGACCTTTGTTGACAATGTCTCTGTTTTTTAATATGCTGTCTAGGATGGTCATTTCACGGCTGCAGTCACCATCTGAAGTGATTTTGGAGCCTCCCAAAATAAAGTCAGCCATTGTTGCCACTGTTTCCCCATCTATTTGCCATGAAGTGATGGGACCAGATGCCATGATCTTAGTTCCCAAATCTCTTGAGACTCAGTGAAATCCCAATCAAAATCCCAACAAGTTATTTTGTGGATATTGACAAAATGATTCTAAAGTTTATACAGAGAAGAAAAAGACCCAGAAAAGCCAACACAATATTGAGGAAGAACAAAGTTGGAAGCTGGTACTACCAACTTGGACTCACTACAAAGCTATAGTAATCAAAGTAGTGTAGTATTGGTGAAAGAACAGACAAATGGATCAATGGAACAGAACAGAGGGTCCAGAAACAGACCCATATAAATAAAATCAACTCATCCTTGACAAAGTTGAAAAGACCATCTTTTCAACAAACAGTGCTGGAACAACTAGATGTGCACATGCAGAAAAAAGAAATCAATGTCACAGATCTTACAGCTCTCACAAAAATTAACTAAAAATGAATCACAGACCGAAATTTAAACACAAAACTATAAAACTCCTAGAAGATAACATATGAGAAAACCTAGAAGTCCTTGGGTTTGGTGACACCTTTTTAGATACAACACCAAAGGCACGATCCATGAAAGAAATAATTAATAAACTGTACTTCATTAAAATCAATTAACTTCTGCTCTATGAAAGATGAGGTCTAGTACATTAGACATTAAATCACGGACATGGAGAAAATATTTGCAAACGATATAACTGATAAAGAACTGATATCCAAAATATACACAGGACTCTTTAAATTCAACCATAAGAAAACAACTCAGTTAAAAAATAGGCCAAAGACCTTAATAAACACCTCATCAAAGAAGATACACATGACAAAAAAGCACATGAAAAAATGCTCGCATCAAATTTCATCAGGGAAATGCAAATTAAAACAGAGCTATCTCTAAATACCTATTAGATAGCCAAAATCCAGAACACTAACAATAGCAAAAGTTGTCAAGTCGTGAAAAAGCAGGAACTCTCAAGCACTGCTGGTGTGAATGTATAGTATAGCCACTTTGGAAGACAGTTTGGCACTTTTTGCAAAAATATAAAACTAAATATGCTCTTACCACACAAGCTGGTTCCTTGGTATTTACTCAAAGGAATTGAAAGCTAATACTTTCTTCTTACTTGGAATGTTGCTGCTACTGCTGCTAAGTTGCTTCAGTTGTGTCCGACTCTGTGCGACCGCACAGATGGCAGTCCACCAGGCTCCCACCATCCCTGGGATTCTCCAGGCAAGAACACTGGAGTGGGTTGCCATTTCCTTCTCCAATGCATGAAAGTGAAAAGTGAAAGTGAAGTTGTTCAGTCGTGTCCAACTCTCAGTGACCCCATGAACCGCAGCCCACCAGGCTCCCCCGTCCATGGGATTTTCCAGACAAGAGTACTGGAGTGGGGTGCCATTGCCTTTCCAAGCTATTTCCCCAAAATGCAAAAGGAACACCTTTGAAGCCTTTCTATAAAGGCAATATCACCTGATAGCAAAATCAGATAAACTATGACAAAATATGAAAACACATGCCAATATCACTGAAGAAAATAGATGCAACAATCTTCAACAAAATATTAGCAAACCGAATCAAACAATACATTAAAAGGATCATACTCCATAGTTAAGTGAATTGTATCTAAGAGATGCAAAGAAGGTTAAGTATTTGTGAATCAATCAATGTGATATACCACATTAATGAACTGAAAAATAAAAATCATATACAAATAACCTCAATATATGAAAAAATGTTGTTTTAAAAAGTGCAAAATCCATTCATTTTAAAAGTTAATTTATTTATTTTGATTGGTGAATAACTGTTTTGCAGTACTCTGATGGTTTTTGTTGTGCATCAACATGAATCGGCCAAAGGTATACATGTGTCCCCCTCATCTTGAATCCCACTCTCACCTCTTTCCCCACCCTATCCCTCCAGATTGTCCTAGAGCATGGGCTTTCCAATCAAAATTCTCAAAAGAATTGGCATAGAGAAAATTCTTCAAAATAATAAAAGTCATATAAAATAAGCCTGTAACTAACATCATTCTCCAGAGACGGCAACGGCACCCTACTCCAGTACTCTTGCCTGGAAAATCCCATGGACGGAGAGCCTGGTGGGCTCCAGTCCATGGGGCCACTAAGAGTCGGCTGCTGAGCGACTTCACTTTCACTTTTCACTTTCATGCATTGAAGAAGGAAATGGCAACCCACTCCAGTGTTCTTGCCTGAAGAATCTCAGGGATGGGGGAGCCTGGTGGACTGCTGTCCAGGGTGTCTCACAGAGTCAGACATGACTGAAGCGACTTAGCAGCAACAACATCATTCTCATCAGTGAAAAGCTGAATGAATTTCCTCTAAGTTCATGAACAAGACAAGGATGCTTATTTAACACAATTTATGGCAAAAACCACTACAGTATTGTAATTAGCCTCCAATTAAAATAAATAAATTAAAAAAAAAAAACATAGTAATGGAAGTTCTAGCCACAGCAACCAGAGAAGAAAAGCTATAAACTTAATTCAGATTGGAAAGTAAGAATTAAAGTTGTCAGTACTTACTAATAGAAAATTTTGTAGATGCCAAAAACACTATAAATAAATTACAACTAAATTTATGAATTCAGTAGAGTGGTAGGACACAACATTAATACACAGAAATATGTTGCACTTTTAGGTAAGTGTTAATTGCTCAGTCATGTGTGACTCTTTGTGACCCCATGGACAGGAGCCCACAAGGTAAGCACGCTGGAGTGGGTAGCCATTCCCTTCTCCAGGGGATCTTCCCGACCTAGGGATCAAACCTGGGTCTCCTGCACTACAGGCAGATTCTTTGCCATCTGAACCACTGGGGAAGTCCTGCACTTCTATAGACTAGCAATAAACTATCAGAAGAAGAAATTAAGAAAACAGTTCCATTTACAGTTGAACTGAAAATAAATACTTAGGAACAAATCTAACCAAGGAAATTAAAAAAGCTATACTTGAAAAACTGTACAGCACTGGTGAAAAAAATTGTAGATGACATAAATGAATGGAAAGATATAACATGCTCAAAGATTGGGGGAATTAGTATTGTTAAAACGACCATAATACTGAAGGCAATCTAAAATTTCAATGCTATTCTTGTCAAATACAAATGGAAATTTTCACTGAATGTGAATAACTAATTCTGAAATTTGTATGGAAACACAAAAACCCTACATAGCAGAAACAATATTGAGAAAAAGAAAACTGAAGGCTGCTCACTGATTACAGCCTATACTGCTAATTTTCAATAATAAAAACTGTATAGTACTAGCATGGATCAAAGGAAAATAATTTTAAGCCGTGAAATAAACCCATACTTCTATGGTGAGTTAATCTTGTGCAAAGGAATGAAAAATATACAATGGAGAAGACAGTCTCTTCAACAAGTGGTGCTTTAATTTTAAAATGAAATTACAAATTCCCCAAAACCATATACAAAAATAAACTCAAAATGGATTAAAGAATTAAATGTAAAATATTAAAACCATAAAACTCCTTAGAATAAATCATAAGCAGTACACTCTTTGACATTTGTCTTAATAATATATATTTTAGGATATATATCCTCAGGAAAGGGAAACAAAAGCATAAATAAATGAGACAAAGCAAAATTCAAAGCTTTTGCTCAGTGAAGGAAGCTATCAACAAAATAAAAATGCTGCCCTCTTAATTCAAATGGGTATATCTTTCCTTTTCTTCTTTGTTTTTCACTTCTCTCTTTTGCACAGCTATTTGTAAGGCCTCCTCAGACAGCCATTTTGCTTTTATGCATTTTCTTGGGGATGATATTGATCACTGCCTCCTGTACAATGTCATGAACCTCCGTCCATAGTTCATCAGGCACTCTGTCTATCAGTTCTAATCCATTGAATCTATTTTTCACTTCCACTGTATAATTTTAAGGGATTTGATTTGGGTCATACCTGAATGGTCTAGTGGTTTTCCCTACTTTCTTCAATTTAAGTTGAATTTTGCAATAAGGAGTTCATTATCTGAGCCACAGTCAGCTTCCAGTCTTGTTTTTGCTGACTCTATAGAGTTTCTCCATCTTTGGCTGCAAAGAATATAGTCAAGCAGATTTCAGTATTGACCAACTGGTGATGTCTATGTGTAGGGTATTTTCTCTGTTGTTGGAAGAGGGTGTTTTCTATGACTGATGCCTTCACTTGGCAAAACTCTAATAGCCTTTGCCCTGTTTCATTCCATACTCCAAGACCAAATTTGCCTGTTAGTGCAGGTGTTTCTTGAATTCCTACTTTTGCATTGCAGTCCCCTATAATGAAAAGGACATCTTTTCAAAGAAATAGAGGAAAACAATAGAATGAGAAAGACTAGAGAGCTCTTCAAGAAAATTAGAGATACCAAGAGAACATGTCATGCAAAAATGGGCTCAATAAAGGACAGAAGTGGTATGGATCTACAGAAGTAGATGATATTAAGAAAATGTGGTAAGAACACACTGAAGAACTATGGAAAAAAGATCTTCACAACCCAGATAACCATGATAGTATGATCACTCACTTAGAACCAGACATCCTGGAATGTGAAGTCAAGTGGGCCTTAGGCAGCATCACTATGAACAAAGCTAGTGGAGGTGATAGAATTCCAGTTGAGGAAATCCAAATTCTAAAAGATGATGCTGTGGAAGTGCTGCACTTAATGTGCCAGCAAATTTGGAAAATTCAGCAGTAGCCATAGGAATGGAAAAGGTCAGTTTTCATTCCAATCCTAAAGAAAGGTGATGCCAAAGAATGCTCAAACTACCGCATAATTGCACTCATCTCACATGCTAGTAAAGAAATGCTCAAAATTCTCCAAGTCAAGCTTCAACAGTAAGTGAGAGATGAACTTCCAGATATTCAAGCTGGTTTTAGAAAGGCAGAGGAATAAGAGATCAAAATGGCAACATCCCCTGGATCACTGAAAAAGCAAGAGAGTTCCAGAAAAAAACATCTATTTTTGCTTTATTGATGATGGCAAGGACTTTGACTGCATCAGCTCAGTTTAGTTCAGTCACTCAGTCATGTACAACTCCTTGCAACCCCATGAACCACAGCACACCAGGCCTCCCTGTCCATCACCAACTCCTGGAGTTCACTCAGACTCACCTCCATCGAGTCAGTGATGCCATTCAGCCATCTTATCTTCTGTCATCCCCTTCTTCTCCTGCCCTCAATCTCTCCCAGCATCAAAGTCTTTTCGAATGAGTCAACTCTTCGCATCAGGTGGCCAGAGTACTGGAGTTTCAGCATTAGCATCATTCCTTCCAAAGTTATTCCAAGGCTGATCTCCTTCAGAATGGACTGGTTAATATATTTATTGGAATAAAAGAGCACATTTATATAAATAAATTTACATATGTGAATGCATATGTCTATCAAAGTTAAAGAGATGTGTATAAGAGACAGGCACACCAGGCCTCCCTGTCCATCACCAACTCCTGGAGTTCACTCAGACTCACCTCCATCGAGTCAGTGATGCCATTCAGCCATCTTATCTTCTGTCATCCCCTTCTTCTCCTGCCCTCAATCTCTCCCAGCATCAAAGTCTTTTCGAATGAGTCAACTCTTCGCATCAGGTGGCCAGAGTACTGGAGTTTCAGCATTAGCATCATTCCTTCCAAAGTTATTCCAAGGCTGATCTCCTTCAGAATGGACTGGTTGGACCTCCTTGCAGTCCAAGGGACTCTCAAGAGTCTTCTCCAACACCACAGTTCAAAAGCATCAATTCTTCTGGGCTCAGCCTTCTTCACAGTCCAACTCTCACATCCATACATGACTACGGGAAAAACCATAGCCTTGACTAGACGGACCTTAGTTGGCAAAGTACTGTCTCTGCTTTTCAATATGCTATCTGGGTGGCTCATAACTTTTCTTCCAAGGAGTAAGCATCTTTTAATTTCCTGGCTGCAATCACCATCTGCAGTGATTTTGGAGCCTGGAAAAATAAAGTCTGACACTGCTTCCACTGTTTCCCCATCTATTTCCCATGAAGTGATGGGGCCGGATGCCATGGTCTTTGTTTTCTAAATGTTGAGCTTTAAGCCAACTTTTTCACTCTCCTCTTTCACTTTCTTCAAGAGGCTCTTTAGTTCCTCTTCACTTTCTGCCATAAGGGTGGTGTCTCCTATTTGGAACCAGTCTGTTGTTCCATGTCCAGTTCTAACTGTTGTTTCCTGGCCTGCATACAGATTCTCAAGAGGTAGGTCAGGTGGTCTGATATTCCCATCTCTTTCAGAATTTTCCACAGTTATTGTGATCCACACAGTCAAAGGCTTTGGCATAGTCAATAAAGCAGAAATAGATGTTTTTCTGGAACTCTCTTGCTTTTTCCATGATCCAGTGGATGTTGGCAATTTGATCTCTGGTTCCTCTGCCTTTTCTAAAACCAGCTTGAACATCTGGAAGTTCACAGTACACGTATTGCTGAAGCTTGGCTTGGAGAATTTTGAGCATTACTTTACTAGCGTGTGAGATGAGTGCAATTGTGTGGGAGTTTGAGAATTCTTTGGCATTGCCTTTCTTTGGGACTGGAATGAAAACGGACCTTTTCCGGTTCTGTGGCCACTGCTGAGTTTTCCAAATTTGCTGGAATATTGAGTGCAATACGTTCATAGCATCATCTTTCAGGATTTGAAACAGTTCTACTGGAATTCTATCACCTCCACTAGCTTTGTTCGTAGTGATGCTTTCTAAGGCCCACTTTACTTCACATTCCAGGATGTCTGGCTCCAGATGAGTGATCACACCATCGTGATTATCCGAGTCATGAAGATCTTTTTTGTACAGTTCTTCTGTGTATTCTTTCCATCTCTTAATATCTTCTACTTCTGTTAGGTCCATATCATTTCTGTCCTTTATCGAGCCCATCTTTGCATGAAATGTTCCCTTGGTATCTCTCATTTTCTTGAAGTGATCTCTTATCTTTCCCATTCTGTTGTTTCCCTGTATTTCTTTGCGTTGACCAATGAGGAAGACTTTCTCATCTCTTCTTGCTATTCTTTGGAACTCTGCATTCAGATGCTTATATCTTTCCTTTTTTCCATTGCTTTTCACTTCTCTTCTTTTCACAGCTGTTTTTAAGGACTCCCCAGACAGCCATTTTGCTTTCTTGCATTTCTTTGCCATGAAGATGGTCTTGATCCCTGTCTCCTGTACAATGTCATGAACCTCATTACGTAGTTCATCAGGCACTCTATCTATCATATCTAGGCCCTTAAATCTATTTCTCACTTCAACTCTATAATCATAAGGGATTTGATTTAGGTCACACCGAATGGTCTAGCAGTTTTCCCTACTTTCTTTAATTTCAGTCTGAATTTGGTAATAAGGAGTTCATGATCTCAGCCACAGTCAGCTCCTGGTCTTGTTTTTGTTGTCAGTATAGAGCTTCTCCATCTTTTGCTGCAGAGAATATAATCAACCTGATTTAGATGTTGACCATCTGGTGATGTCCATGTGTAGAGTCTTCTGTTGCGTTGTTGGAAGAGGGTGTTTGCTATGACCAGTGCATTTTCTTGGCAAAACTCTATTAGTCTTTTCCCTGCTTCATTCCTGACTGCATGGATCACCATAAACTGTGGAAAATTCTGAAATAGATGGGAATGCCAGACCACCTGACCTGTGTCTTGAGAAATCTGTATGCAGGTCAGAAAGCAACTTTTAGAACTGAACAAGGAAAACTGGACTGGTTCCAAATAGAGAAAGTAGTACGTCAAGGCTGTATATTGTCACCCTGCTTATTTAACTTCTATGCAGAGTACATCATGAGAAACGCTGGACTGGAAGAAACACAAGTTGGAATCAAGATTGCCGGGAGAAATATCAATAACCTCAGATATGCAGAGGACACCACCCTTATGGCAGGAAGTGAAGAATAACTAAAGACTCTCTTGATGAAAGTGAATGAGGAGAGTGAAAAATTTGGCTTAAAGCTCAACATTCAGAAAACCAAGATCATGACAACTTGCCCCATCACCTCATGACAAATACATGGGGAAACAGTGGAAACAGTGGTTGACTTTATTTTCTTGGGCTCCAAAAATCACTGCAGATGGTGACTGCAGCCATGAAATTAAAAGATGCTTACTCCTTGGAGGAAAGTTATGACCAACCTATACAGCATATTAAAAAGCAGAGACAGTACTTTGCTCACAAAGGTGCATCTAGTCAAGGCTATGGTTTTTCCAGTAGTCATGTGTGGATGTGAGAGCTGGACTATAAGTAAGCCAAGCACAGAAGAATTGATGCTTTGAACTGTGGTGTTGGAGAGGACTGTTGAGAATCCCTTGGACTGAAGGAGATCCAACCAGTCCATTCTAAAGGAAATCAGTCCTGAATATTCATTGGAAGGACTGATGCTGAAGCTGAAACTCATACTTTGGCCAGCTTATACAAAGAGCTGACTCATTTGAAAAGACTCTGATATTGGGAAAGATTGAAGGTGGGAGGAGAAGTGGATGACAAAGAATGAGATGGTTGGAAATTAAAAATTTCCTAAAACAATATACAAAAATAAACTCAAAATGGATTAAAGACTTAAATGTAAAATATTAAAACCACTAAGATTCTGAGATGGAGGGAGGTGTTGATGAAAACCATCAATAAGTAATCGATACTAATATAAAAAATAGAAATAGCAAGTGTAGATGAGGGTGTGGAGAAAAGGGAAACCTGTACACTGTTCATAGGAAAATAAATTGCTTCCACCACTATAGAAAACAGTATGGAGTTCACTTAAAAATTTAAGCAAGAGCTACCATACAATCCAGCAATTCTGTTTCTGGCTCTTTTTCTAAAGAATCAAAAAGACTAATGAAAAATATATGCTCTCCCTATGTTCAGTTCAGTTCAGTTCAGTCGCTCAGTCATGTCCGACTCTTTGTGACCCCATGAATCGCAGCACGTCAGGCCTCCCTGTCCATCACCAACTCCTGGAGTTCACTCAGACTCACCTCCATCGAGTCAGTGATGCCATCCAGCCATCTCATCCTCGGTCGTCCCCTTCTCCTCCTGCCCCTAATCCCTCCCAGCATCAGAGTCTTTTCCAATGAGTCAACTCTTTGCATGAGGTGGCCAAAGTATTGGAGTTTAAGCTTTAGTATCATTCCCTCCAAAGAAATCCCACGGCTGATCTCCTTCAGAATGGACTGATTGGATCTCCTTGCAGCCCAAGGGACTCTCAAGAGTCTTCTCCAATACCACAGTTCAAAAGCATCAATTCTTCTGTGCTCAGCATTCTTCACAGTCCAACTCTCACATCCATACATGACTGCTGGAAAAACCATAGCCTTGACTATACAGACCTTAATTGGCAAAGTACTGTCTCTGCTTTTCAATATGCTATCTAGGCTGGTCTTAACTTTCCTACCAAGGAGTAAGCGTCTTTTAATTTCATGGCTGCAAACACCATTTGCAGTGATTTTGGAGCCCAGAAAAATAAAGTCTGACACTGTTTCCACTGTTTCCCCATCTATTTCCCATGGAGTGATGGGACCAGATGCCATGATTTTAGTTTTCTGAATGTTGAGCTTTAAGCCAACTTTTTTTTTTAATTAATTTTTATTTTTTAGTTTGTTTTGCTTTACAAGACTGTATTCATTTTGCTATACATTGACATGAATCAGCCACGAGTGTATATGAACTCCCAATCCCGACCCCCACCTCCCCCCTCCCGCCCCACACCTTCTCTC
>SJXQ01008860.1:87589-112551 GCA_006408695.1 Aepyceros melampus
TATACAAGTTTCAATGCCATTCTCCCAAATCATCCCACCCTCTCCCTCTCCCACAGAGTCCAAAAGGCTGTTCTATACATCTGTGTCTCTTTTGCTCTCTTGCATACAGGTTTATCATTACCATCTTTCTAAATTCCATATATATGTGTAAGTATACTGTATTGATGTTTTTCTTTCTGGCTTACTTCACTCTGTATAATCGGCTCCAGCATCAAGCCAACTTTTTTCACTCTCCTCTTTCACTTTCATCAAGAGGCTTTTTAGTTCCTCTTGCCTTAAGGGTGGTGTCATCTGCATATCTGAGGTTATTGATATTTCTCCTGGCAATCTTGATTCCAGTTTGTTTCTTCCAGTCTAGCATTTCTCATGATGCACTCTGCATAGAAGTTAAATAAGCAGGGTGACAATATACAGCCTTGATGTACTCCTTTTCTTATTTGGAACCAGTCTGTTGTTCCATGTCCAATTCTAACTGCTGCTTCCTGGCCTGCATACAGATTCTCAAGAGGCAGGTCAGGTGGTCTGATATTCCCATCTCTTTCAGAATTTTCCACAGTTTATTGTGATCCACAGAGTCAAAGGCTTTGGCATAGTCAATAAAGCAGAAATAGATTTTTTTTTCTGGAACTCTCTTGCTTTTTCCATGATCCAGAGGATGTTGGCAGTTTGATCTCTGGTTCCTCTGCCTTTTCTAAAAACAGCTTGAACATCTGGAAGTTCATGGTTCACGTATTGCTGAAGCTTGACCTGGAGAATTTTGAGCATTACTTTACTAGCGTGTGAGATGAGTGCAATTGTATGGTAGTTTGAGCATTCTTTGGCATTGCCTTTCTTTGGGATTGAAGCATTATTTACAATAGCCAAGGTATGGAAGTAGTCAACATATCAATTAATAGATAAATTGATTAAAATGTGAAGAAGATAATGGAATACTGCTGCTGCTGCTGCTGCTGCTGCTGCTGCTAAGTCGTTTCAATTGTGTCCAACTCTGTGTTATCCCATAAATGGCAGCCCACCAGGCTCCCCTGTCCCTGGGAGTCTCCAGGCAAGAACACTGCAGTGGGTTGCCATTTCCTTCTCCAGTGCATAAAGTGAAAAATGAAAG
Organism: Aepyceros melampus; assembly: GCA_006408695.1. Taxonomy (NCBI): domain Eukaryota; kingdom Metazoa; phylum Chordata; class Mammalia; order Artiodactyla; family Bovidae; genus Aepyceros; species Aepyceros melampus. The sequence goes on from SJXQ01008860.1 coordinate 88,695, forward strand.
TGAAATCACTCAGCCCTGTCTGACTCTGTGCAACCTTACAGACGGCAGCCCACCAGGCTCCTCTGTCCATGGGATTTTCCAGGCAAGAGTACTGGAGTGGGTTGCCATTGCCTTCTCCAAATGGAATACTACTCAACTATAAAAATAAGGAAATCTTGCCATTTGAAATAACTGGATGTTGAAATTTGCAACATAGAAAGTTTGTATCTGTTAGTTGCTCAGTCATGTCCAACTCCTTGTGACCTCATGTACTGTAGCCCACCAGCTCCTTTGTCCATGGAATCCTGCAGGCAAGAATACTGGAGTGGGTTGCCATTCCCTTCTCTAGGGGATCTTCCTGACCCAGGGATCAAAACCAGGTCTCCTGTATTGCAGGCAGATTCTCTACCATCTGAGTCACAGGGAAGCCCAGTAGAAAGTTTGCAAGTTTGATACCATATAGTTTCACTTATATGCGGAATCCTGGGGAAAAAAAAAAAACAAAGGAACAAATGTAAAAAAGATTCTCAGACTCATAAACACAGAGAACAAATAGATGAATGACAAAGTTAGGGAGTTGGGGTTGAATGATAATGAAGTAAGTGAGGAAGATTAAGAGGTACACACAAAGTAAATGAATCACTGTGATAAAATGTAAAACATAAGGAATATAGTAATAATATTTTATGGTGACAGATGGTAACTAGACCTCATGGTGATCATTGTAATGTGTAGAAATATAAAATCACTATATTGTAAAATTCTTGAGCAAACTCCATGCATGCAAGAAGAGAGTAGAATGCAATATCTGAAGTTTGAAAGATAAAACTACAAACCTCTAGAATTTTGTATCTAATGCAATTATCCTTCAAAAGTAAATGAGAAATAGACTTTCTAAGAGAAAATAAAGAGGGAATTTGTTGCTACTAGACTTGACTTGCTAGAAGTATTAAAAGAAATTCTTGGGCAAAAAGAAAAATGATGTAGGTCAGAAACTCGAATATACATATGACAAGGAAAATCATTGTGGGGAATAAACAAAAATAAAATAGTTTATATTTCATCTTATAATATCATATATGAAATGAATCACCAGTCCAGGTTTGATGCGTGACATAGGATGCTTGGGGCTGCTGCACTGGGATGACCCAGAGGGATGGTACAAGGAGAGAAGTGGGAGAGGGGTTCAGGATGGGGAACACGTGTATACCCATGGCAAATTCATGTCCATGTATGGCAAAACAAATACAATATTGTAAAGTAACTAACCTCTAATTAAAACAAATAAATAAAAATAAATTATATTTCTATTATATATTCTTTTATATTTTTATTTTTATATTTCTAACAGATAACAGTTTTTTTAAATAATGGCTTTAATATATTCAGTAATTATAGCTTATGAATGAGTTAAATGAATGACAACAGTATTATAAGTGACATGAAAGAGGAATTGGAAATATTTTCCTATAAGCTACCTTCAGTATCCATGAGGCAGTGCGTTGTTATTTGAAAGCAGACTTGATTAGTTGTAAATGTAAAGTGTAAACTCTATGGCATCCACTGTTTTTTTTTTTTAATGTACATTTGATACAATAAGAGAGAAAATGGAATCATATGAAATGCTTAAAATCAGAGAAGGCACAAAGAGTGGAAGACAAAAAAATAAATAACCAGGGAAATGAATAGAAAAATATCAACAAAGATGGTAGATATTAATCCAGAGACATCAATAATCACTTTAAATGTCAATAGTCAGGCGGTCCTAAGATGGTGAAGGAATAGGACGGGGAGACCACTTTCTCCCCAACAAATTCATCAAAAGATAATTTGAACGCTGAGCAAATACCACAAAACAACTTCTTAACACTGGCAGAGGACACCAGGCACCCAGAAAAGCAGCCCATTGTCTTTGGAAGGAGGTAGGACAAAATATAAAAAATAAAGAGTTAGGGACAGAGACCCATCCCAGGGAGGGAGTCGTAAAAGAGAAGTCCCAAACACCAAGAAACTCTCTCACTGGTGGGTCTGTGGGGAGTTTTGGAATCCAGAGGGCAACATAACTGGGAGGAAAAAAAAAATAAATAAAACCCACAGATTACGCACCTAACTGCAACTCCCAGCAGAGAAGTAGCCCAGATGCTTGCATCGGCCACCAGCAAGCAGGGACTGAACCGGGAGGCATGGGCTGCATTACTTAGGATAAGGACTGGGCCTGAATGCCCTGAGGGCAATCTGAGGGAGCTAACCTGAGATAACAACTCAAAGCCTGGGATAGCCAGAGAGAGAGGAAAAAAAAAAAAAGAAGAAGAAGAAAGAGAGAGAGAGAGCGGGAAAAAAAAAAAAAAAGGAGTGAGTGAATGCCAGAGGAGAGCTAGCTGGCAACAGACCAGCCCATCTCCTGCCAGAGGCAGGGAGGCAAGGGGCAAACTCGACCCCAAAGATGGCATCCTCTACCAAACTGCAAGCAGCCTCCCAGTTGCTAACCAAGTCTTCCTGGGATCCTGGATGGTTGACATCCACCAGGAGGGTTGCAGTCAGAGGTCAGCTCCCCAGAGGAGACACACAGCACACCTGAGATGGCACTCCCACTATGAACCTAGGAAACTGAGCAGCTGGGACTTGGGAGGTGATAAGACGCACCACCCCACCTGGGGAGTGTGTGCTCACCAAGCACCTGGTCGCCTGAGCTGCTCAGACCTGGGAAGGGCACAAAACACAGGCCCAACCAAGTCTGTGCCTTTGTAGAGTACCAGAGAACATGAACCTGAGTGGTTTAGACCTGGGAAGTATACACAACCCAGGCCCACCTTAGACAGTTCCCGTCCAGAGCAACCTGGAGCCTGATCAGTGTATACCAGGAAAGCACACATTCCATAAGTGAAGGCAAACCCAATGTGGCCCAGACACTGTGAGCACTCCCTACACATGCCAGTGATATTTGTTTGCAGTGTTCCTCCCTCCCTTCAGCACAACTGAACAAGTGAGCTTAAATAAATGACCACCTTCGCCCCCTTGTGTCAGGGTAGAATTTAGATACTGAAGAGACTTGCAAACAGTGGAAGCCGAACAAACAAAAAAGAGGGAAACGCTTTGGAAGTGACATGTGCAACAAATTAAAACCCTGTAGTTAGCATTGGCTACATTGGAAGACACCTAAAGACCTTGAGAAGACGTATAAGCTGGAACAAAAGACTATCTGAAACTGAACTGACCTCACACTGCCCTCAACATTCCAGAGAAATTTCTAGATATATTTTACTATTATCATTTTAAAATTCTTTATTTTTAAGTTCTTTATTACTCCTTTAATTTTCATTTTAAAATCTACTTTTACCTTCCAAAAAAAGACCCTATTTTTAAAGCAAATTTCAAACATATGTTTTTATAACTTTTGCGATTATTTTTGTTTTTTTAAATATTGTATTTTTGAGAGTATAAACTCTACTCTAGATGTTTAATCTTTGCTTACTGGTATTTGTTATCAATTCTATACCTTTAAGAATCCGATATTTTGTACCCACATTTACATAAGAGTGTGATTACTGTCTTGATTGCTCTCTCACTTTTTAACTCTGCTTTTTCTCCCCCAGGTCACCTCTATCTCCTCCCTCGCCCTTCTCTTCTCTACTTAACTCTGTGAATCTCTTTGGGTGTTCTGAGCTGTGGAGAACACTTAGGGAACTGATCTTAAGCTAGATTGGTCACTCTCCTTTTCACTCCCCCTCCTCTCCTCCTGATCACCTCTATCTCTTTTCTCTCTCTTTTCTTCTCTATGGAACTCCATGAACCTCTTTGAGTGTTCCAGACTGTGGAGAGCAAATAAGGAATTGATTATTGGCTAGATTGCTCTCTCTGCTTTTGATTCCCCTTTTTCTCCTCCTGATCACCTCTATCTCCCTCCTCCTCCTTCTCTTCTCCATGTAACTCTGTGAACCTCTGTTGGTGTCCCCCACTGTGGAGAATCTTCTCAACATTAACCTAGATGTTTTATCATTGGTGCTGAATGGATGGAGAAGGCTTGAGGCTACTGTAAGAATAAGACTGAAAGCCAGAGACAGGAGGCTTCAATCCAAAACTTGAGAATACCAGAAACTGACTCCACGGAACATTAATCTACAAGACCTCATCCAAAAGCCTCCATACCTACACTGAAACCAAGCTCCACCCAAAAGCCAACAAGTTTCAGAGCAAGATATACCAAGCTAATTCTCTAACAATGCAGGAACATAATTTTGATCACAAAAATATAGATGGCAAAAAGTCACACCAAACCCATAGACACCTCAAAACTCACTACTGGACACTTCATTGCACTCCAGAAAGAAGAGATCCAGCTCCATTCACCAGAACACAGACGGAAGCTTCCCTAACCAGGAAACCTTGACAAACCACTCGTGCAAACCCACTCACAGGGAGAAACCTACAAAATAAAGTGGAACCACAAACTTACAACATCAGAAAGGCCACCCCAAACACAGCAACCTAAACAAGATGAAAATGCAAAGAAATATTCAGCAGGTAAAGTAACATGATAAAAGCCCACCAAACCAAACAAAAGAGGAGAAGATAGGGAGTTTAATTGAAAAATAATTCAAAATAATGATAGTAAAGATGATCCAAAATCTTGAAAACAAAATGCAGTTACAGATAAAGAGACTAGAGATGAGGACTGAGAAGATGCAAGAAATGTTTAACAAGAACATAGATTAAATTAAAAAGAGTCAATCAGTAATGAATAATTCAATAGCTGAGATCAAAAGCACTCTAGAGGGAACCAACAGTAGAATAACTGAGGCAGAAGATAAGATATGTGTGGTGGAAATAAATGAAGCAGAGAGGAAAAAAAGAAAAACAAATTAAAACAAATAAGGACAACCCCAGAGACGTCTGGGACAATGTTATATGTCCCAATATTCAAATCATAGGAATCCTGGAAGAAGACAAAAAGAAAGGCCATGAGAAAATACTTGAGGAGATAATAGTTGAAAACTTCCTTAAAATGGGGAAGGAAATAGCCATCCAAGTTCAAGAAACCCAGAGAGTCCCAAACAGGATAAACCCAAGGCAAAACACCCAAGACACATATTAATCAAGTTAACAAAGATCAAACAAAAGAACAAATATTAAAAGCAGCAAGGGAAAAACAACAAATAGTACACAAGGGGATCCCCATAAGGATAACAGCTGATCTTTCAATAGAAACTCTTCAGGTCAGAAAGGAATGGCAAGACATACTTAAAGTGATGAAAGAGAGCCCAGATTACTGTCCCCGGCAAAGATCTCATTCAAATATGAAGGAGAAATCAAAAGCTTTACAGACAAGCAAAAGCTGAGAGAATTCAGCACCACCAAATCAGCTCTTCAACAAATGATAAATGATCTTCTCTAGACAGGAAACTCAGAAAAGGTTTATAAACCAGAACCCAAAACAACAAAGTAAATGGCAATGGAATCATACTTATCAATAATTACTTTAAGTGTAAATGGGTTGAATGCCCCAACCAAAAGACAAAGACTGGCTGAATGGATACAAAAACAAGACTCCTATATATGCTGTCTACAAGAGACCCACCTCCAATGTAGGGACACATACAGACTGAAAGTGAAGGACTGGAAAAAGATATTTCATGCAAATGGAGACCAAAAGACAGCAGGAGTAGCAATACTTATATCAGATAAAATAGACTTTGAAATAAAGGCTGTGAGAAGAGACAAATAAGGACAAGACATAATGATCAAAGGATCAATCCAAGAAGAAGATATAACAATTATAAATATATATGCACCCAACATAGGAGCACCACAATATGTAAGGCAAATGCTAAAAAAGTATGTAGGAGGAATTAGCAAAAACACAATAATAGTGGGAGACTTTAATACTCCACTCACACCTATGGATAGATCAGCCAAACAGAAAGTTAGAAAGAAAACACAAACTTTAAATGATATGATGGACCAGTTAGACCTAATTGATATCTATAGGACATTTCATCCTAAAACAATGAATTTCACCTTTTTCTCAAGTGCACATGGAACCTTCTCCAGGATAAGTCACATCCTGGGCCATAAATCTAACCTTGGAAAATTCAAAAAATTGAAATCAACTCAAGCATCTTTTCTGATCACAATGTGGAAGATTAGATGTCAACCACAGGGGGAAAAAAAACACTATTAAAAATACAAACATATGGAGGCTAAACAACACGCTTCTGAATAACCAACAAATCACAGAAGGAATCAAAAAAGAAAACAAAATATGCATAGAAACAAAGTAAAATGAAAACACAACCAAAAACCTATGGGATTCAGTAAAAGAAGTGCTAAGGGAAAGGTTCATAGCAATACAAGCCTACTTCAAGAAACAGGAGAGAAATCAAATAAATAACCTAACTCTATACCTAAAGCAACAAGAAAAACAAGATATGAAGAACCCCATGGTTAATAGAAGGAAATAAATATTTTCAAAAATAGGGCAGAAATAAATGCAAAAAGAAACAAAGACCATAGCCAAAATCAACAAAGCTAAAAGCTGGTTCTTTGAGAAGATAAATAAAGTAGACAATTAGCCAAACTCATCAAGAAAAAAAAAGGTAGAAGAATCAGATCAATAAAAACAGAAATGAAAATGGAGAAGTCACAGCAGACAACAAAGAAATACAAAGGACCATAAAAGACTACTATCAGCAACTATATGCCAATAAAATGGACAACTTGGAAGAAATATACAAATTCTTAGAAAAGTATAACTTTCCAAAACTGAGCCAGGGAGAAAGAGAAAATCTTAACAGACTCATCACAAGCACAGAAATTGAAAATTTAATCAGAAATCATCCAACAAACAAAAGCCCAGGACCAAATGGTTTCACAGCTGAATTCTCCCAAAAATTTAGAGAAGAGGTAGCATCTATCATATTCAAATTCTTCCAGAAAATTGCAGAGTAAGGTAAACTTCCAAACTCATTTTATGTGGCTACCACCACCCTAATACCAAAACCAGACAAAGATGCCTCAAAAAAAGAAAACTACAAGCCAATATCACTGATGAACATAGATGCAAAAATCCTTAACAAAATTCTAGCAAACAGAATCCAAGAACATATCAAGAAGATCATACTTCATGACCACGTGGGCTTTATCCCAATGATGCAAGGGTTTTCAATATTTGCAATCAATCAATGTGATACACCACACTAACAAATTGAAAGATAAAAACCATATGATTATCTCAGTAGAGGCAAAGAAATCCTTTGACAAAATTCAACATCCATTTAAGAGAAAAATCCTCCAGAATCATGCATCAAACCTGGACTGGTGATTCGTTTCATATATGATATTATACCCAGGCGGATGGTATGGGGAGGGAGGAGGGAGGGAGGTTCAGGATGGGGAACACATGTATACCTGTGGCGGATTCATGTTGATGTATGGCAAAACTAATACAATATTGTCAAGTAATTAATCTCCAATTAAAATAAATAAATTTATATTAAAAAAACCTTCCAGAAAGCAAGAATAGAAGGAACATACCTCAACATAATAAAAGCCATATATGATATATCCACAGCAAACATTATCTTCAATGGGGAAAAACTGAAAGCATTTCTCCTAAAATCAGAAACAAGACAAGGGTGCCCACTCTCACCACTGCTATTCAACATAGTTTTGGAAGTTTTAGCCACAGCAATCAGAGCAAAAAAAGAAATAAAAGGAATCCAGATGGAAAAGAAGAAGTAAAACTCTCACTGTTTGCAGATGACATGATCCTCTACATAGAAAACCCTAAAGAATCCACCAGAAAATTACTAGAGCTAATCAATGAATATAGTAAAGTTTCAGGATACAAAATCAACACAGAGAAACCCCTTTCATTCCTATACACTAACAATGAGAAAACAGAAATAGAAATTAAGGAAACAATCCCATTCACCATTGCAACAAAAAGACTAAAATACTTAGGAATAAATCTACCTAAAAAAGAAAAGACCTATATATAGAAAACTATAAAACACTGAAGAAATAAATCAAAGATGACACAAATAGATGGAGAAATATACCATGTTCACAGATAAGAAGAATCAATGTAGTGAAAATGAGTATACTCCCCAAAGCAATCTATAGATTCAATGCAATCCCTATCAAGCTACCAGCAGTATTTTTCACAGAGCTAGAACAAATAATTCACAATTTGTATGGAAATCCAAAAAACCTTGAATAGTCAAAGCAATCTTGGAAAGAAGAATGGAACTGCAGGAATCAACCTGCCTGACTTCAGGCTCTACTACAAAGCCACAGTCATCAAGACTGTGTTACTGGCACAAAGACAGAAACATAGATCAATGTAACAAAGTAGAAAGCCCAGAGATAAATCCTCTGTGGGCACCTTATCTTTGACAAAGGAGGCAAGAATGTACAATGGAGAAAAGACAATCTCTTTAACAAGTGGTGCTGGGGAAACTGGTCAACCACTTGTAAAAGAATGAAACTAGAACACTTTTTAACATCATACACAAAAGTGAACTCAGAATGGATTAAAGATCTTAATTGAAGACCAGAAACTATGACACTCCTAGAAGAAAACATAGGCAAAACACTCTCTGATGTAAATCATAGAAGGATCCTCTATGACCCACCTCCCAGAGTAATGAAAATAAAAAGAAAAATAAACAAATGGGACCTAATTAAAATTAAAAGCTTTTGCACAAAGAAGGAAACTATAAGCAAGGTGAAAAGACAGCCTTCAGAATGGGAGAAAATAATAGCAAACAAAGCAACACACAAAGAATTAATCTCAAAAACATACAAGCAACTCATGAAGCTCAGTTCCAGAAAAATAAACAACCCAGTCAAAAAATGAGCCAAAGAACTAAACAGATATTTCTCCAAAGAAGACATACAGATGACTAACAAACACATGCAAAAATCACTTATTATGAGAGAAATACAAATCAAAACCACAATGAGGTACCATCTCACGCCAGTCAGAATGGCTCAATCCAAAAGTCTACAAGCAATAAATGCTGGAGAGGGTGTGCAGAAAAGGGAACCCTCTTACACTGTTGGTGGTAATGCAAACTAGTACAACCACTATGGAGAACAGTGTGGAGATGCCTTAAAAAACTGGATATAGAACTGCCATATGACCCAGCCATCCCACTGTTGGGCATATTCACTGAGGAAACCAGAATTGAAAGAGACACATTACCCCAATGTTCATCACAGCACTGTTTACAACAGGCAGGACATGGAAGCAACCTAGATGTCCATAGACAAGCAAATGGATAAGAAAGTTGTGGAACGTATACACAATGGAATATTACTCAATTATTAAAAGTAATGCATTTGAATAAGTTCTAATGAAGTGGATGAAACTGGAGCCTATTTTACAGAGTGAAGTAAGTCAGAAAGAAAAACACCAATATATTGTATTAATGCATATATATGGAATTTACAAAGATGGTAACGATGACCCTATATGTGAGACAGCAAAAGAGACACAGATATAAAGAACAGGCTTTTGGACTCTGTGGGAGAAGGCGAAGGTCAATGATTTGAAAGAATAGCATCAAAACATGTATATTATCATATGTGAAATAGATAGCCTGTCCAGGTTTGATGCATGAGACAGGGTGCTCATAGCTGGTGCACTGGGATGACCTTGAGGGATGGGATGCGGAGGGAGGCAGGAGGGTGGGTCAGTATGGGGAGCACATGTACACCTATGGCTGATTCATGTCAATGTATGTCAAAAACCATCACAGAATTGCAATTAGCCTCCAATTAAAATAAATTAAAAATAAATGTCAATAGTCTAAACATAACAAATTAAAAGCAGAGACTGTCAGAGTGGATTAAAAAATAAAACCTAACATGCCACTATAAGAAATTCATTTTAAATTTAAAGATATAAGTATATTAAAAACAAAGGGATACATAAAGTTATATCATGCCAGCACTAATAAAAAAAATAAATGCTAGAATAACCATGTTAATTTAAGGAAAACCACATTTTAGATCAAGGAAAGTTACCAGGTATAAAGAGAAGCATTACATGATGATAAAGGGATCCGTTCTCCAAAAGACATAAGAATCCTTAATTTGTATATGCCTAACCACAGAACATCAAAATAAATGAGTCAAAAACTGATAAAGATACAAGGAGAAAAAGATGAATCCACTATTATTGCTGAACCTTCACTATCCCTCTATTTACTGGAAAACAGAAATCAGTAAGGACATAGTTTAACCGAACAGTACTGTCAATCAACTGAATTTAATTGACAGTTATAGAGTACTTCGTCCAATGACAGCAGAATACACATTATTCTCAGGCTCATATGAAACATTCACCAAATTACACCACATTCTAGGCCTTATAATGCACTTTAACAAATTAAAAGGAACAAAAATCATACAAGCTATGCTCAGACAACAAAGAAATTAAGCTAGAAGTCAATAACAGAAAGATAGCTGGAAAACCCCACAATACTTGGAGATTAAACACCACACTTCCAATAACATATGGTCAAAGAAATCTCAAGAGATATTTTAAAATATGTTGAACTAAATAAAAATGAAAGTGCAGCATTTCAAAATTTGTGAGACAAGGCAAAAGCAGTGCTTAGAAGGAAGTTTATCACATTGAATGCATATATTAGAAAATGAGAAAGATATACTACGAATAATCAAAACCTTCATCTCAAGAAACTAGAAAATGGAGAGCAAATTAAAGCTGAGGAAAGCAGAAATTTAATATTAAGCACTGGAACATAAAACAAATAAATTAAAAACAGGAAATTAATATAGAAAATCAAGGAAAATAGAAACTGGTTCTTTGAAATAAGAAATTAAGTTTAAAAACTTCTGATCAGATTAAGGGTAGAAGAAAAAAAGAGAAGACACAAATTACTAACATCAGAAATGTAAATGGAGCCACTATTACTGAGCCCATGGATGTTAAAGCATAATAAATAAATAATATGTAAAATTTCACATCCACAAATTTGATAACCTAAATAAAAAGGACTAATTTCTTTTTTAAAATTTATTTGTTTTAACTGAAGGATAATCACCTTACTATATTGTGATGGTTTTTGTAAATATATCAACATGAATTGGCCACAGGCATACATGTGCTCCATCTCTCCTGAAACTCCCTCACATTTCCGTCCCAACCCCATCCCTCCAGGTTGTCACAGGCTTTGGTTTCCTTGGTCAGATAGCAAACTCCCACTGGCTATTTTACAACAGTAGTGTATATGTTTCAATGCTATTCTGTCAAATCATCCCACCCTCTGTTTCTCCCACTGAGTCCAAATGTCTGCTCTGTGTCTGTGTCTCCTTTGCTGCCCTGCAAGTAGGCCCGTTGGTACAGGACTGATTTCTTGAAAGACACAATCTACCAAAACTCACACAAGAAGAAATAGATGACCTTAATAGGCAAAAGTCTATTTTAAAATATCAAATCAGTAATTAATAACCATCCAAAAGAGAACATGGGAAGTTCAGATGAATTTGTATGAATTCCACCAAACACTGAAGTGATAACTTTTACCAATTCTTCACAATCTCTTTGAGAAAATAAGAGAGAATATTTCATAACCCATTCTATAAGGACATTATCCTAATACCAAAATAAAACAAAACAAAAAAATTCCAAAGAAGTAGAACAATAGATTGGTACCTCTTATAGCATAAATATAAAAGTCCTTAGTAAAAATTTAACATATAAAATTGAATAATGTATAAAAATAATTATACACTATGGCTAGGCAAGATTTATTAGTTGTCCAATGTTTTAACATTTGATGATCAATTACTGTAATCTATCATATCAACAGACTAAAGAATAAAAACCATAAGATCATAAAAATAAATACTGAAAAAGCCTTTTGCAAAATCCAACACTCAATCATGATAAAACATTTTAGCAAACTAGGAATAGAGGGAAATTTCTCAACTTGATAAAGAACAATTATAAAACAAGAACAGCTGAAATTAAACTAAGTGGAAAGGAGCTAGTGACTTTTCTGCTAAGAACTAGGAGCAAGTAATGATGTTCCTTCCCTCTCACCACTTCTATTGCACTTCATACCTGGAAATCTAACAAGTCCAGTAAGATAAGAAAGGGAAATAAAAGGCATGTATATTGGGAAGGAAGAAAGAAACCGGTCTTTGTTGGCAGATGATATAATTTTATATGTAGAAAAATCCCCAAAAATCAACCAAAAGCTTTTGAAATTAATACATGACCTCAGCAAAATTTCAAGATAGAATGTTAATATACAAAAGTTTATTACTGTCTCCCATATAAGGTCACTGTTACCATCTCCTAAAAATTCTATATATATATAAAATATATAGAATATNGTCACAATGAGTCGGACATGACTGAGCAACTGAACTGAACTGAACTATTACTTCGCAAAAAAAGACCCTATTTTTAAAGCAAACTTCATATATATATAATATATATAATAATTTTTATGACTTTTTTTCTTTAATATTGTATTTTTGAGAATCCAACCTCTACTCTAGATTTTTAATCTTTGCTTTTTGGTATTTGTTATCAATTTTGTACCTTTAAAATCCAAATCTTCAGTACTCATTTTTACTCGGAAGTGAGATTACTGGCTTGACTGCTCTCTCCCTCTTTGGACTCTTTTTTTTTTTTCTCTACCAGGTCGCCTCTATCTCCTCCCTCACCCTTCTCGTCTCTACCCAATTCTATGAATCTCTTTGTGTTCCAGGCTGTGGAGAACACTTAGGGAACTGATCACTGGCTGGATCTGTCTCTCTCCTTTTGATTCCCCCCTTTTATCCTCCTGGCCACCTCTGTCTGCTTCCTGCCTCTTCTCTGTAACTTTGTGAACATCTCTGAGGGATCCAGACTGTGGAGAACACTTAGGGAACTAATTACAGCTAGATCTGTCTCTCTCCTTTTGATTCTCCCTCTTCTCCTCCTGGTCACCTCTATCTCTCTCTTCCCTCTTCTCTTCTCCATGTAACTCTGTGTACCTCTCCCGGTGTCCCTCACTGTGGAGAAACTTCTCATTATTAACCTAGATGTTGTATCATTGATGCTGTATAGATGAAAAGTCTTAAGGCTACTGGAAGAATAAGTCTGAAAACCAGAGGCAGGAGGCTTAAGTCCATATCCTGAGAACAGCAGAGAACTCCTGACTCCAGGGAACATTAATTGATAGGAGCTCATCAAACGCCTCCATACCTACACTGAAACCAAGTACCACCCAAGGGCCAACAAGTTCCAGAGCAAGATAAACCATGCAAATTCTCCAGCAACACAAGAACATAACCCTGAGCTTCAATATACAGGCTGCCCAAAGTCACACCAAACCCACTGACATCTCAAAACTTATTACTGGACACTTTGTTGCACTCCAGAGAGAAGAAATTCAGCTCCACCCACCAGAACACCAACACAAGCTTCACTAACCAGGAAGCCTTGACAAGCCACCTATCCAATCCCACCCACAGCAAGGAAACTCCACAATAAAGAGAACTCCACAAACTGCCAAAAAATGGAAATGCCACCCAAAACACAGCAATATAAACAAGATTAAAAAGCAAATAAATACCTAGCAGGTAAGGGACAGGATAAACGCCCACCAAACCAAACAAAAGAGGAAGAGATATGGAATCTACCTGATAACGAATTCTGAATAATGATCATGAAAATGATCCAAAATCTTGAAAACAAAGTGGAGTTATAGATAAATAGCTTGGAGACAAGGATTGAGAAGATTCAAGAAAGGTTTAACAAGGACCTAGAAGAAATTAAGAAAAGAAAAAGATCAATATATAATGAATAATGCAACATATAATCTAAAAAATACACTGGAGGGAACCAACAGTAGAATAATGGAGGCAGAAGACAGGATAAGTGAGGTAGAAGATAGAATGATAGAAATAAATGAAACAGAGAGGAAAAAAGAAAATAGAAATAAAAGAAATGAGGACAATCTCAGAGAACTCTGGGACAATGTTAAATGCCCCAACATTTGCATCACAGGAGTCACAGAAGAAGAAGACAAAAAGAAAGACCATGGGAAAATACTTGAGGACATAATAGTTGAAAAATTCCCTAAAATGGGGAAGGAAATAATCACCCAAGTCCAAGAAACCTAGAGAGTCCCAAACAGGGTAAATCCAAGGCGAAACATGCGAAGACACATATTAATTAAATTAACAAACATCAAACACAAAGAACAAATATTAAAAGAAGCAAGGGAAGAAGAACAAATAACACACAAGGGGAGTCTCATAAGGATAACAGTTGATCTTTCAGCAGAAACTCTTCAGGCCAGGAGGGAATGGCAAGACATACTTAAAGTGATGAAAGAAAATAACCTACAGCCTAGATTAATGTACCCAGCAAGGAACTCATTCAAATATGAAGGAAAAATCAAAAGCTTTACAGACAAGCAAAAGCTGAGAGAATTCAGCACCACGAAACCAGCTCTCCAACAAACGCTAAAGGATATTCTCTAGACAGGAAACACAAAAAGGGTGTATAAACTTGAACCCAAAACAACAAAGTAAATGGCAACAGGATCATACTTATCAATACTTACCTTAAATGTAAATGGGTTGAATGCCCCAACCAAAAGCAAAGACTGGGTGAATGGATACAAAAACAAGGCCCCTATATATGTCTACAAGAGACCCACCTCAAAACAAGGGACACATACAGACTGAAAGTGAAGGGCTGGAAAAAGATTTTCCATGCAAATAGAGACTAAAAGAAAGCAGGAGTAGCAATACTCATATCAGATAAAATAGACTTTAAAATAAAGGCTGTGAAAAGAGACAAAGAAGGACACTACATATTGATCAAAGAATCAACCCAAGAAGAAGATATAACAATTATAAATACATATGCACCCAACAAAGGAGCACTGCAATATGTAAGACAAATGCTAACAAGTATGAAAGCGGAAATTAACAATAACACAATAATAGTGGGAGACTTCAATACCCCACTCACACCTATGGATAGATCAACTAAACAGAAAATTAACAAGGAAACACCAACTTTAAATGATACAATAGACCAGTTAGATCTAATTGATATCTATAGGACATTTCATCCCAAAACAATGAATTTCCCCTTTATCTCAAGTGCACATGGAATCTTCCCCAGGATAGATCACATTCTGGGCCATAAATCTAGCCTTGGTAAACTAAAAAAAATTGAAATCATTCCAAGCATCTTTTCTGACCACAATGCAATAAGATTAGATCTCAATTACAGGAGAAAAACTATTA
The DNA here is from genome assembly GCA_006408695.1 of Aepyceros melampus. NCBI lineage: Eukaryota > Metazoa > Chordata > Mammalia > Artiodactyla > Bovidae > Aepyceros > Aepyceros melampus. Next base: position 103,962 of record SJXQ01008860.1, read on the forward strand.
AAAATTCCAACATATGGAGGCTGAACAACACGCTGCTGAATAACCAACAAATCACAGAAGAAATCAAAAATGAAATCAAAATATGCATAGAAATGAGTGAAAATGATAACACAACAACCCTAAACCTATAAGACACTGTAAAAGCAGTGCTAAGGGGAAGGTTCATAGCAATACAGGCATACCTCAAGAAACAAGAAAAACGTCAAATAAATTACCTAACTCTACACCTAAAGCAACAAGAACAGGAAGAAATGAATCCCAGGATTAGCAGAAGGAAGAAATCTTAAAAATTAGGGAAGGAATAAATGCAAAAGAAATAAAAGAGCCCATAGCAAAACCCAACAAAGGCAAAAGCTGGTTCTTTAGAAGATAAATAAAATTGACAAACCACTAGACAGATTCACCAAGAAACAAAGGGAGAAGAATCAAATCAACAAAATTAGAAATGAAAATGGAGAGATCACAACAGACAACACAGAAATACAAAAGATCATAAGAGACTACTATCAGCAACTATATGACAATAAAATGGACAACTTGGAAGAAATGGGCAAATTCTTAGAAAAGTACAACTTTCCAACACTGAACCAAGAAGAAATAGAAATTCTTAACAGACCCATCACAAGCACAGAAATTGAAACTCTAATCAGAAATCTTCTAGCAAACAAAAGCCCAGGGCCAGACAGCTTCACAGATGAATTCTACCATAAATTTAGAGAAGAGCTAATACCTATCCTACTCAAACTCTTCCAGAAAATTGCAGAGGAAGGTAAACTTCCAAACTCATTCTATGAGGCCACCATCACCTTAATACCAAAACCTGACAAAGATGCCACACACAAAAAAGAAAACTACAGGTCAATATTACTGATGAACATAGATGCAAAAATCCTTCACAAAATTCTAGCAAACAGAATCCAACAACATATTAAAAAGATCATGCATCATGACCAAGTGGGCTTTATCCCAGGGATGCAAGGATTCTTCAATATCTGCAAATCAATCAATGTAATATACCACATAAACAAATTGAAAGATAAAAACCACATGACTATCTCAATAGATGCTGAGAAAGCCTTTGATAAAATTCAACATCCATTTATAATAAAAAACCTCCAGAAAGCGTACCTCAACATTTAGCATTTAGACCCCATTTAGCATTTATTTTTTATTTATTTATTTTTAAATATAAATTTATATACCAATTTAGCATTTAAAATGTTTGGATTTTCAAGATAGAGTGTTCAAATATGCCCAGTGAGTACACTGTAGAGACCATATATAAAGATCTATAATTTATTTGATATTACATTTTTGTTTATTTTTCTCACACAACCATGAGCAGTGAACCATATACTATGTAGTTTCGTGAATATTGAGGCTTGTTTTGTCAACTTATACACAGCATACACATACTGACAGCCTTCACTTGAGTACAGTTTTTTGAGCTGGTATTTCTGTGTGTGTTACTTTCACTGATATGTCAACTTTTTAAGGTAACATTTTCTTTTTTGTTTTCACCCGTCACTTAGTGCAAATCCTTTCACATAAAGAGTTTCTGATGACTGTAAGTGTGATACAATTGTGCTTTGATATAACCTCTTTACATTTGAATCTAATACTTAGGACAAGCAGTTTTCATGCTGGTTTGCACTGTATAGGTATTGCAAGAACTGAATTCCAGGACATTGAGCAATTGACATACAGTAGAAAAGGAGGGCACTTTAAAAATAAGGAATCTAGAGGAAAGAACTCTCTCTTTCACTAAACTATTATTTTTTCTATAACAGTATATATCAGTCTCTCCCCAGGAACTGCACTGTCATTTCTCTTGGCTGGAATTGGCAGTGCCCTTTTATTTACTTCTCTTGCTTCTTATTTTAATATCTTACACTAGACTATCACTTCTGATTTTACTACTTTTTACTGCCTATGGGCTTTTTTCAAGTCATTGAAAAGCCATTATGTTTTGATAATGGGCTGTCTGAAGATAGAACTAAATTATAATTTTTTAAACTTCAATTTAATCAATTCCAGAGGCTACCAGAGATATAGGGTTTCTCATGAAAAGTTCTACTCTAGTTGAACTCTATATATTGTTCCTTATTGGAAAATTTGCAGTGTGCATATACATGCATTTGTGTGAATAAAAATGTAAATATATTTGTAAAAGTAATTTTCATCATTAGAACTAATTAGCATTAAAATAGTATCTTGGAATTTGTTTCACTTTATTTATTGGATTGACATACAAAAAGGAAGCAATTTTTAGTAGTAAGAACTCAGCCTTGAATTTGGCCAATCAAGCTTTGAATTCTTGTTCTGCTTTTTTTTTTTTTTCCTGGCTATGTAATCTTGGTGACATTATTTAAATTCTCTGAAGTTATTCATATGGAAAATAATGATGAAAGCCCTATGACTAAGGTCTAAGTAAGATCACATCGTAAATCATTAGCCTTCAAAACCACTAGCTGTCCCCTTAAGAGAAAAATCAGAAACTACTTGTCTAAATATAGGCCCTCTTATCTTTTTCCCGTCTAGAATGCATAGCAACCAAAAGAAAATGCCTGTTTGTTCAGCAACTTAATCTGTGTATGAGTAACATAAAGACAAAAGAAAACCCAAGTTCAGTGAGAATTCCTAAACTGGCTATAGATCTTTTAGTAAAATTATGAATAAGTATGAATTTTATAATGCATTTAACAAATATGTTCATTTCTGTATATATTGTTGTTGTTGTTAGGTCACTCAGTTGTGTCTGGCTCTTTGCGACCCCATGGACTGCAGCATGCCAGGCTTCTCTGTCCTTCACCATCTCCCGAACATATATATTCATTCAGGACTGTATATGAACATGTACATACACATATATTGATGAATTTAGCACAGATTTAAAATAAATATGAAGGAGGAACTTAGTATTTCTGAAATATATCTAAAGTGCAGTCTTTATTTCCCCCAAGTCTGTGCCCCCTCTCTGTCCCACTTAGGTAGGGATGGTGACATCACCTACCAAGTGATTGCTCACACTCTTGCCTGGATTAGTGTTCATTTCTAGTCTTCTCACCCAGCTGTATTTAGACTCCTGCTAAGCCCTTTGTTCTCTACCTCCAGAATATACTTTGAATATTTCCTTTTTTTGCTCTTCATCCACTGCCTTTAGAATATAAGCCACTGTCCTCTCCCATTTGAACTGTTATATCAGTCTCCCAGAAGAGGTATTGGCTGCAATAACAGAAACACTCAAAGTAACCAGTGCTTTTTAAAAGTCAGTTGTTTCCTTTCTAAGATAAAACAAACAAACAAACATAGAGATAAGTAACCCAGAGCTGCCACGAGATTCTAAGAAGCTACCAGAGAGCCAGAGCTCCAGCCAGAGAAGCAGCAGTGTTTTAACAGAGGGCAAAAGTACAGAACCCTTTTCTTTAGAACTACCTAAAAGTACACATGATGCTTCATTTTGTGCCACATTGGCCAGAAATTAATCACATGGGTCACTAGTTTCAAAGGGACCTGGAAAATGTTTTAGGGTCAATGTGATCAGCTAATAGCTGGGGTGGTTTCTTTCTGTTTTCTTCTTGTCTCTCCCAACACATGAGGCTATAGGATGCTCCCACTATGTCCCCACGTAATTATATTTGTTGTTGTTCAATTGCCCTGTCATGTCTGACTCTTTGCAACTCCAAAGACTGCAGCACGCTGGGCCTCCCTGTCCCTGAACATCTCCCAAAGTTTGTCCAAGTTCATGTCCATTGCATCGGTGATATCATCCAGCCATCTCATCCTCTGACACCCTCTTCTCCTTCTGCCCTTAATCTTTCCCAGCATCAGGGACTTTTCCAATGAGTCGGCTGTTTGGATTGGATGACCAAAATACTGGAGCTTTTTTCAGCATCAGTCCTTTCAATGAGTACGCATGGCTGACTTCCTTTAGGATTGACTGGTTTGATCTCCTTGCCGTTCAAAGGACTTTCAGGAGTCTTCTCCAGCACAATAGTTCGAAAGCAACAATTCTTTGGTGTTCTGCATTCTTTATGGCCCAGTAATAATATCTAGGGATGTACTAAACTATCTCTTGCACAGGGTGTGTTAGCACAAACTGTGCTCTCTGCTCAGGCTTTTAATTCCATTCCTCCCCTAATAATGCCTTATCTTTCAGGTACTGCTTTAATATCAATTCTCTGATAATCCAATTAAATTTTCCCCTTCCATCAACCCCTTGTTCCTCTCTCTCAGAGGATACAATTATTTTTCTTGATGATACTAACCATTAATAACATTTATCTGTAATTTTTCTAGATTTTTCTCTATTTTATCCACTAGTCTAAAAGATCTATAAGGGTAGGAATTAACGTTTATTCTCAGTGTACAGTGCTGCTACACAGTAGAAGCCCAATAGCTATTGGTAAGAAAAATTGAAAAGTAAAGAAGGAAGGGATTAAGGAAAGAAAAATACAATATAAATCCTTTTGAAAACCCAGGGATGCTAATCTTTAAGGAATGCTTGCTGGTTTGGCTTTCATCTTCCTATGTCTTTGTTCCATTTTACGGACTCAAAGTTATGGTTCAGAAAAAGAAAATACAGTCAGTTCAATATTAATTGATTAATTTTATCTTAACTGTGAAAATAATCAGAATGTATCTTAAAATAGTGTTTTGAAATATTTTGAAATCCATATCCACTGGATTCAACTCAAGTGAAAATGAAATAGGTAAATCCAAATTTTAAAAATGTTTATTTACTGCCTCCCAAGAAAATACTTTGCATACATTTTAGAATCATGTTTATGGGTCAAGGCTAACAGACTTTTCTGAAAGTCCAGGCACAGAAATACAGGGATTACACTTATGAATGTCTTATACAGTGCCTTGTCTGCTGCTGTAATTGTTTTTAAGGAACCAAAATATATTATAAGGACTTCTACCTGTACAGTAATGAATATAAAAGTGTTTTGCTGAATATAAACTCATGTATTTTCCCTGGAAATCAATCCAATTGGATGAATACCTGCATATCTTATGAAAGTTTGTCAATCCTAAACATCTCTTAAACTAGCTTTGTGTTCCATTGCCAATAGTCAGGTTTTGCCTTTCGCCAAATGACACTTTTACCTTCCATAATGAATATTAAAAAAAAGAATATAAAAAATTACCTTCAGTGATGAATAAAAAAGTTGAAATCAATAACATGAATAACATTATTCTCAGCGCTCTTAGCTGTTTCTGTCTGTACTTTGATATTTTATTTAAAGATTTTTTCTGGACTCTGTGGGAGAGGGAGAGGGTGGGATGATTTGGGAGAATGACATTGAAACATTTATAATATCATATAAGAAATGAGTCGCCAGCCCAGATTCAATGCATGATACTGGAGGCTTTGGGCTGGTGCACTGAGATGACCCATAGGGATGTTATGGGGAGGGAGGAGGGAGGGGAGGGAGGGGGTTTCAGGATGGGGAACACGTGTATACCTGTTGGGAGAATGACATTGAAACATTTATAATATCATATAAGAAATGAGTCGCCAGCCCAGATTCAATGCATGATACTGGAGGCTTTGGGCTGGTGCACTGAGATGACCCATAGGGATGTTATGGGGAGGGAGGAGGGAGGGGAGGGAGGGGGTTTCAGGATGGGGAACACGTGTATACCTGTGGTGGATACATGTTGATGTATGGTGAAACCAATACAATATTGTAAAGTAATTAACCTCCAATTAAAATAAATACATTTATATTTAAAAAAAATAAAGATTTTTTTTCTGTCATATAATATTGGTGTACCATTTAGATTTTTCTCATTTTTTTTAAATCATTATTGATCTGGTTTTGCTTGTTCTTTTGGTTTGCCTTGCAGGAAACTTATATTTATCTTTATTTTACTTTCTTCAAGCCATATTTGAGAATTCAGTACATTTTTTAATTTTTTAAGCCTATGCCAGATAGGTTATAAATATTGCTGAACAGTACACTGCCAAACCTTTTAGTTGAGCCATATTTTATTTTTAATGGAAGGATTAGTAGTATTCATGGGAGAATAATATACATTTTGAGTTTGGTCATGTTTCCATTTGGCTGCTTCGTAGAAATAATTTTTCTTTTTATGGCGGATTTGTCAGAAAATTTTAAGAAAGGAAAAAGCTTTTGAAAGCCATTACCCTGCCTGGGCAAGTGTATACTTTTTTGATGTAATGGTGGAATGCCATGCCTGCTGCTCCGTCTCCTCTGACTCATTTGCAACCCCATTGACAGTAGCCTGCTCGGCTCCTCTGTCCATGGTATTTCCCAGGCTAGAATACCGGAGTAGGTTGCCATTTTCAACTCCAGGGGCTCTTCCTGACCCAGGGATCAAACCCATATCTATTGTGTCTCCTGCACTGACAGGCAGGTTCTTTACAACTGTGCCACCTGGGGAAGCCCAATTACATTTTAAACCAAATTTAGTTACATGGTGGTGGTTGGTGGTGGTTTAGTAGCTAAGTCATGTCGGACTCTTGCGACTCCATGGACTGCAGCCCACCAGGTTCCTCTGTCCATGGTATTTCCCACGGGAGAGCACTGGAGTAAGTTGTCTTTTCCTTCCCCATGGGGTCTTCACAACCCAGGCATCTCCCGTGATGCAGGCGGACTCTTTACACAGAGCCACCAGGACATCATAATGGTCATTTCATACATAAAATTATTTTCACTTAAAAGAAGACAATCTTTCACTGATTAATTCTTTTAAAGTGGTTGTGTAGTAAATTTATGCAACTGTTATTTTAAATAGAATCATGGAGCCAACTTAATTATTGTATCATTTTTTCATTTGGAAAGAAATAAATGGGTAATTCACACCTATGTGTTTGATACTTTTACTAAGATTTGTAAAGTTATTTAAAAGGTTTGATGATATGTGGCCAAATTAATTAATCCAATACATGCTATAATAGGGTTATATGAAGTAAATGCAGCTCTGGCTCTCCATGGCTAGCTAGTAAACTGAGGTTTGAATAAGATACTTTGAGGTTGTTTTGGTCATATGTAGATTTTTCTAAGTTTTTTTTTTTTTAAGTAATTTCAGATTTGTGGAAAAGTTGCTAAAAGAATAGAAAAAAATTCAACATATCCTTCATCCAATTTCTCCAAATGTTATTATTTTATACATTTGCTCTATCAGTTTGTTATCTTCTCTCTCTCTCTGTGTATCTTTGTCTCTCCCTCTACTTTTCTCTGTATACACTTGTAAGTACATATGTTTTTCTTAATTATTTGAGAGCAAGTAACACACATAGGGCTCTTTCACCTTTTAAATACTTTATTGATACATATGTATGGGCTTGCTGCTGCTGCTAAGTCACTTCAGTCATGTCTGACTCTGTGTGACCCCATAGATCACAGCCCACTGGGCTCCTCTGTCCTTGGGATTCTCCAGGCAAGAATACTGGAGTGGGTTACCATTTCCTTCTCCAAGTATGGGCTCAGTTGTGTCCAGTTCTTTGTGACCCCATGGATGGTAGCCTGCTAGGCTCCTTTGTCCATGGAATTTTCCAACAAGAATACTGGAGTGGTTTGCAATTTCCTACTTCAGAGGATCTTCCCTACACAGAGATCAAATCTGTGTCTTCTGCATTGGCAGGCAGATTCTTTACCACTGAGCCATGTGGGAAGCCCCCAAATACTTTATTATGTATGTTCAAAATCACAGACATTCACCTGTATAAACATAATACCTTTGAAAAATCCAAAAACTAATATAATAGACCTTATTCACATTTTCCCAATTATCTCATCTCTGTCCTTTATGGTAAAAAATAAATGCAAAATAAAAATAAACTTGTCCAGGATCTAATCTAGAATTACACTTTGTGTTTAGTTGTTGTGTAATGAGATACTTTTCGTGATACTTGTTAGCTCCTTGGTAGTTGAATGGTTATGGTATCAATCAACATCTTACACAATGTCTATGTCTTTTAATTTTTTATTTGTTGAGTCTCTTTTGTTGGACTGAGGAAATCTTGGCTCTGGAACTGTGTTTTCTATCTCATTATCATTCTTTTCAAACGACTTGCACTTGCTTTCTAAGAACTATTCTATACAGCAGGATGTCATAATGATTGCTTCCTGTAGGGTAATATAATTTGAGAGACCAGAATGATTTTAAAAATTATGACGCTGGAGCCAATTATACAGAGTGAAATAAGTCAGAAAGAAAAACACCAATACAGTATACTTACACATATATATGGAATTTAGAATGATGGCAATGATAAACCTGTATGCAAGACAGCAAAAGAGACACAGATGTATAGAACAGCCTTTTGGACTATGTGGGAGAGGGAGAGGGTGGGATGTGTTGGCAGAGTGGCAGTGTAACATGTGTGATATCATAAGTGAAACGAATCGCCAGGTCAGGTTTGATGCAGGATGCAGGATGCTTGGGACTGATGCACGGGGATAATCCAGAGAGAGGGTGTGGGGCGGGAGGGGGGAGGTGGGGGTCGGGATTGGGAGTTCATGTATACTCGTGGCTGATTCATGTCAATGTATAGCAAAATGAATACAGTATTGTAAAGCAAAACAAACTAAAAAATAAAAATTAATTAAAAAAA
>SJXQ01008860.1:112646-140308 GCA_006408695.1 Aepyceros melampus
ACTGTATTGGTGTTTTTCTTTCTGGCTTACTTCACTCTGTATAATCGGCTCCAGCGTCATCCACCTCATTAGAACTGATTCAAATGTATTCTTTTTAATAGCTGAGTAATACTCCATTGTGTATATGTACCACAGCTTGTGGAGCGGGAGGGGGGAGGTGGGGGTCGGGATTGGGAGTTCATGTACACTCATGGCTGATTCATGTTGATGTGTAGCAAAACGAATACAGTATTGTAAAGCAAAACAAACTAAAAAATAAAATAAAAAATTAATTAAAAAAATTATGCCAAACAAGATCTATAGTATTTTAAAAATTTTTAATGGCTCCCCATCCCCACCTATCCCCACTTGGTATTTACTAACCTTAGCATCAAATGAGAGGGAAAGTGGCCAAAAAACAAAACAGAATGAAACAAAACAAAAAACTTGAATGGAATGATATTCTCTTAAAATACTATTTCAATATTACCTAATTTTTTTCTGTGAACTTTTAAAATAATCCCTCCAACTAAATCTTAATCCACTCTTTATTCCCTTGCTTTAATCATGATATAAAACATATTGCTAATATGTTTATGTCTGTGGCAGAAGTTTTAGTATACTTGAAGCCTGTCTTTACTAAATCATCTTTTAGCCTTCATCAACTTATACTAAATACAACAGGCATCAGATCTATATTTGCTATGTATGAAAACTATTTTACTGATGTGATTTTTTTTTTTACCTTAATATACTGATCTTCAAGCTAGGCTTCAACAGTACATGAACCAAGAACTTCCAGATGTAAAAGCTGGATTTAGAAAAGGCAGAGGAACAAGAGATGAAATTGCCAGCATCATTAGATCATAGAAACAGTAAGAAAATGCCAGAAAAACATTTACTTCTGCTTCATCTACCATGCTAAAGCCTTTGGCTGTGTGGATCACAGCAAACTGGAAAATCCCTAACGAGATGGGAATGCCAGACCATCTCCTGCGATATCTGTATGCAGGTCAAAAAGTAACAGTTAGAACCAAACACGGTACAAAGGACTGGTTCAAGATCAGGAAAGGAGGATGTCAAGACTTTATATTGTTACCTTACTAATTTAACTTATATGCAGAGTACATCATGCAAAATGGTTGGATGGATGAAGCACAAGCTGGAATCAAGATTGCCGGGAGAAATATCAACAACCTTAGATATGCAGATGATACCATTCTAATGGCAGAAAGTGAAGAGTAACTAAAGAGCCTCTTGATGAGTGTGAAAGAGGAAAGTAAAAAAAGTTGATTTAAAACTCAGCATTCAAAATACTAACATTATGACATTTGGTCTCATCACTTCATGGCAAATATATGGGGAAAAAGTGGAAACAGTGACAGATTTTTATTTGCTCGGCTCCAAAATCAGTAGGGACAGTGATTGCAGCCACAAAATTAAAAGACGATTGCTCCTTGAAAGAAAAGCTATGACACACCTAGATAGTGTATTAAAAAGCAGAAATATCACTTTGCTGACAAAGGTCCATATATTCAAAGTTACTATTTTTTTCAGTAGTCATGTATGGATGTGAGAGTTGGATCATAAGGAAGTCTGAGCACCGAAGAATGTGTGCTTTCAAACTGTGGTCCTGGAGAAGATTCTTGAGAGTCCCTCGGACAGCAGTAAGATCAAACCAGTCAGTCCTAAAGGAAATCAACCCTGAATATTCATTGGAAGGACTGATGCTAAAACTGGAAGCTCTGATACTTTCCCCACCTGATGTGAAGACCCGATCAATTGGAAAAGACCCTGATGCTGGGAAAGACTGAGGGCAGGAGAAGCGGGCAGTAGAGGATGAGATGGTTGTATGGCATCACTGATTCAATGGACATGAGTTTCAGCAAATTCTGGGAAATAATGAATGACAGGGAAGCCTGGCATGCTATAGTCCACTGGGTCACAAAGAGTTGGACATGACTTAGCAACTGAACAACAACACATTGGCCTCAAGAAATAATCAGTACATGAACTGCAATTCAACAACGTAAGGATTTAACTTTAAAAAGACAGTAATTTCGCCTTAGAACCACAGCTTCCTTCCTCTGCCCCAAATGTAGTGACTGTTCCTTGTGTTCCAGGGAGACCAGCTCACATGTGTCAGTGCAGTGACTGACCACAGAGACACAACCTGAAGAACTTGATCAGTTTCCAAATAGAGATAATTTCAATATCAGAAATGGTTTATTTGAGTTGTTGGGCCACTTTAGAATTAAAAATAGCTTATATTTTTGAAGATTCAAAATAGCAGTATTCCAAACACACTGTTAAGTCTTCAACAAATATCAATTCATTTCTCTCTTTTCTTCTGCCCTTTAACTACACCATTATATCAGCTTAAACCCCATACAATACATTAATTTTTAAGTGTTCCAATCAAAAACACTTTTATTTTACCCTGTATGTATGTATATGTGTATCAGTTCAGTTAGTTCAGTCATTTCAGTCAGTTCAGTCGCTTAGTCGTGTCTGACTCTTTGCGACCCCATGAATTGCAGCACACCAGGCCTCCCTGTCCATCACCAACTCCCGGAGTTCACTCAGACTCACGTTCATTGAGTCAGTGATGCCATACAGCCATCTCATCCTTGGTCGTCCCCTTCTCCTCCTGCCCCCAATCTCTCCCAGCATCAAAGTCTTTTCCAATGAGTCAACTTTTCACAGGAGGTGGCCAAAGTACTGGAGTTTCAGCTTTAGCATCATTCCTTCCGAAGAAATCCCAGGGCTGATCTCCTTCAGAATGGACTGGCTGGATCTCCTTGCAGTCCAAGGGACTCTCGAGTCTTCTCCAACACCATAGTTCAAAAGCATCAATTCTTCAGCGCTCAGCCTTGTTCACAGTCCAACTCTCACATCCATACATGACCACTGGAAAAACCATAGCCTTGACTAGATGGACCTTAGTCGGCAAAGTAATGTCTCTGCTTTTGAATATGCTATCTAGGTTGCTCATAACTTTTCTTCCAAGGAGTAAGTGTCTTTTGATTTCATGGCTGCAGTCACCATCTGCAGTGATTTTGGAGCCCAAAAAAATAAAGTCTGACACTGTTTCCACTGTTTCCCCATCTATTTCCCATGAAGTGATGGGACTGGATGCCATGATCTTCATGCCTATACACATATATATAGCTCAGCTTTGAGTGGTGAATATTCATTTTGTGCCATGGCATATTATCACATAGCATAATTTCAACTCTAAACATATTATATATGATAGTTGATTTGCTGCATATACTACTACTGCTTGGTTGTCAGCAAAGCTAACTCCCCACTCCCTTTTCACAACCATAAAATATATCATGGATGTTATAACTACAATGAATAGAAATAATAAAGGAGCATCTTCAGTATTATCCAGCAAATCTTAAGTAATTTGTCCCTTAGGTAGTCTGTCTCCATTCTCCCCCAGTCTTATCTGTCCCATGTCTCCTAGATGACTGCAGTCACAGGACCTTAGTCTGTCCCAGGAAGAGACCAAGCTTTATCAGATCACATGACTTTTGCAAGGGCAAATCCAGCTGCCTGGAATATTCATTTCTGCTTATTTTATATAGAAAGCTCCTTCCTTTCCACTAGATTTTGTTTTAAATGTCAACTCTTTAGCAAGGCTGCACATCTATCCTGGCAAAAAATTTTAAAATAATGAGGCTTTCCTTTATTCCCTTATTCTCTTCCTTGACTCCTTGCTTAGTTCCCTTTTGGCCTTGATGCATGCAGTAATTACCTGTTCTCTTGTATATCTGGTTTTATCTTTCCCCATTCAAAGATCATCTAAATGATGGCAGGGTTAATTCACCAGTATTTTTCAAATTTCTCTCTAGGCTCTTTTCAATATTCAGTAAGTACTATCCCTGGTGGCTCAGAGGTTAAAGCGTCTGCCTCCAATGCGGGAGACCCGGGTTCAATCCCTGGGTCGGGAAGATCCCCTGGAGAAGGAAATGGCAATCCACTTCAGTATTCTCGCCTGGAGAATCCCATGGACGGAGAAGCCTAGTAGGTTACAGTCCAGGGGTCGCAAAGAGTCGGACACGACTGAGGGACTTCACCTTCACCTTCACTATTGAATGCAAACATGCATAAATAAATTAAATATTTAGTTACAAAAAGGTAGGCTAAAGCAGTGCAAATGGTACCTAGTAGACTTGAATGTGGAGGCTTTCCAGGTGGCACTAGTGGTAAAGAACCTGCCTGTCAATTCAGGAAACATAAGAAACGTGGGTCTCATCCCAGGTCAGGAAGATCCCCTGAGGAGGGCATGGCAACCCACTCCAGTACTGATGCCTGGAGAATCCTATGGACAGAAGAGCCTGTTGGGCTAAAGTCCATAGGGTCACAAAGAGTTGGATATGACTGAAACAATGCATACACACATCAGAAGACACTCTATACTCTAGGATAACAATAATACAGGAAACACAGATCATTTCAAGTGCTATACAGGAAAGTTCTTGATTAAAAAAAAAATTCCTGAAGAAATGTGATTTTCTTCCCTACAGGCTAAAACCAAAATTATCAATGAGTCATGGTTCTCTCAGCTTATTTCATGAACTTTTAGCATTCCTACAACACGTATTGATGACATAGTCCTTTCCATTGGTCATGTGTAGCGTACATTTAGCTTCTGGGGGAGGGATGAAGGTGACTGGTGTCAAATGAGTGCATATTTGTCTCTTCTGGGCCACTGACCTTCTCTGTCTGTTTCCACAACTGTAAAACAAAGAAAGTAATACTTGTGCCAGGTTTAAATAAATTAAATGTTAAAATAATACTTAATTTATATATTATTCATATATATATTTATTTAATTATATCTTATAATATATACTTACAAATATATTTATTATATATGATATATAATTATAACAAATATTTATAACATATAAAAGATAATTTCCAACCTTATCTTGAAAAATAAATAAGAAAATTCAGAATAGAGTAAGATAACTTGGAGAACAGTCTTTTGGACTCTGTGGGAGAGGAAGGTGGGATGATTTGGGAGAATGGCATTGAAATATGTATAATATCATATATGAAATGAATCACCGGTCCAGGTTCGATGCATGATAATGGATGCTTGGGGCTGATGCACTGAGATGACCCAGAGGGATGGTACGGGGAGGGAGGAGGGAGGGGGATTCAGGATGTGGAACACGTGTATACCTGTGGCAGATTCATGTTGATATATGGCAAAACCAATATAATATTGTAAAATAATTAACCTCCAATTAAGATAAATAAATTTATATTTTAAAAAAGTTTCAGCATGCTTTATTTATAGAGAAGTTATCCCTCCTTCTTCAACAAACAAAAATGGTGGGGGAGAGGCGAATTAGAAAATGACTTTATGAAAAGAGATGGTGGAAAAGTTTATTTTGAAATATACAAAGTAGTTAAGCTGCATTTTCAAGTGCATTTGTGAGAGAAGGATGGGCAGTGTTGGTGATACCGGGGAGTTTAACTCTGCTTTATCAGAAGAGGAATAGCAATTGCACTTGGAGAAAGAGACTGCACATCCTAAATGACGGAGATACGGGGAGGGCAGAGCAACTGTCGTTGCCTGTTTCCTAGTCTCTTCCTTCTTTCACATGTTTTTCTAATTCCTTCACAGACTGATTATGTGGCTTTTTAGTTTTAAAATTCAGCCCCTTTCCAGAAGGCCCCTATAGATAGGGACTGGGGAAGGAGGAACGGACGTAAGAAAACCAGTCAGTCCCGCTGCGACTGTCCAGTGGAGGCGCGTTGCTGTGCGGCGATACCGCCGCGGAGCCGCTTTATGTGTTCATCAACGAGCATCTACTGGTTCCCCTAGATAGAGGTCAAGCCTACTGGAAACCGCAGCCACCCATCACAAGCAGTCTTCACTGTATTTCCAGAGCGGGAGCGCCGCCGATCTCTGCGCATCGAGCGCGTGTGCCGGTAGGAGAGGGAACACCTGAGCCTCCGGACGCGGGTTGAGTCGCTTCTGCGCTCCTGAGGCGCTCCCGGCGCTCTCCCGTCCTCGCTGCGCGCCTCCTCGCCGCATCTCCCCGCTGTCCCGGACTCCGGCTTCTCGGTTACGGAGCTTTTCCCGCTCTTCTAGGCTCGCGCCTCCGCAGAAGACAGACTGCTCCTTACACCTGGGCTCGGCTGCTGAGAAAGCCTAACGGCCTGAGGGCGCCAGCTGTGAGGAGAAAGCGCGCGCACCTTCCTGGCTCTCCTCCCGGTGGCCCCGCCTCCCGCCAGTTCGGAGGACCGACGTGCGATGAGGCCCAATGGCGACTCTCAGCAGCTGCGGGCCCCACCCCTCAAGGCACACTCACCAATGAGAGCTTGTCAGGGGCGGGGCGCGCGCCCTGTGTCCGCCTCCCCGTCCAGGCCGCCGGAGCAAGCCGACCTGGGCGGGACCGACGTACGGCCGCTCGACCGGCCTGGAGGCTCGGCACCGCTTCAGCCCGCGGCGGGGCGGGCGGCGACGGCCCAGAGAGGGCCCAGACACCGGCCGTAGTTGAGGCGGGCGGGCGGCGGGCGAGCAGGACGGCGGGGACGTGCGTCCAGCGCACGGAGCCCTGAGCCTGGCCGGGGGCCGTACGAAGTCCTCGCTATGGAAGAGGAGAAGTACTTGCCTGAGCTGATGGCAGAGAGAGACAGCCTGGACCCGTCCTTCGTGCACGCCTCGCGCCTGCTGGCCGAAGGTAGGACTTGCCCCCGGGTGGGCGCAGACCGCTGGTCCCGGTCGCCGCGGCGGGGCTCGGGGAGCGGAGTCCGGGAGGACGCCTATCTCCTTCGCGGAAAGTGCCCTGGACGATGCTCGCCCAGAGCCGCGGCGGAGCTGGTCCTTGGGAGGCGGGTGCTACTCCCTCACTCCATCCGCGGCTGAATCCGGGTAGCCTGGAGCGGCGGGCGCTGGCTGTGAAGACAGTGCCCTTTAGGATCACTGATGGAGCGACGTTAAGGAGCTGCGTGGTCCACCGGGATGTTTTAACTCTGCCAAGGGAAGGGAAGTCAGTCTGGAGTGAATGGTGATCAATGTGGTGTTTGATGAGCTTCTTATCTACAAATAATTTTTTATTTCCCTTTTCCCTTTTTCTTTCCCTTACCCACCCCCCCTTCTTTTCTCTTATTTTCTCTCCCTTCTGATTGAAAAGTGATTTTGATTTCCTTAACCCAGATTAAATTATGCGTGTTCTGTTTGTGAATGTGGAAGTGGCTGAAATGCATATCAGTTTATTTGAAGTATGATGTTTGTGTGCTCTGGGAGATGCTGGTCCCTGAGAACCCTCCACAATTGATCAACTATTGTACCAAGTGTGCAGTTTGTGTGTGTGTGTGTGTGTGTGTGTGTGTGTATGTACCTTAATGTTAAAAGAGATTTAATTCCCAGAGGAATATAAATATCTTGTCTTTTGTGTTCTTTTGAAGTGTTGTTTAAACACACACACACAGGAACTTCTGTATGATAGAAATATTAACCTGATTACTTCCATTTATCTTGAAACAGTGCTATCTAACTCTAAAGGTACCCAAGATATCTGTAGCAATCTACATTTACCTTTATAAAAACTAAAGACTTTTTTTGGGAGGGAGGGATGAATGTCTCAATAGTGAGTTGCTACTTCATCAAATTGACTACAATGCAGTTTTGTTCCTTAGGTTCTTAGGAACTTACCTACAGCAAAACTAAAAGTAATAACTTTCTTCCCCTTAGCCCTTCAGCATCAAAAGAAATGTTTTCTTTTGTGAGATTTAGTTTTACATGGAAGGAGAAATTCTAATCCTCCATGTATGAATTAAATAGGCATTATACTTATTTAAATGTTTTATTGATGGATTATTATTTGCAACAATAAAGTATCAGATATTTTTCTATTTTGTATATTAAGTAATTAAGAAAAACAACAATTGAAATATTGAATGCGTGAAACAAGTAAACTACTTTCCAGGGGAGAAGTTGATTTTGTAGAGTGTTTGGAATGGAAAATGCAGTCATGGTTACTACTTTCTTGGTGACTGAATAAAAAAATGAAACCTAAAATTGTAAATGAAAGTCAGTTAAAAAATTAACCTCTACTCTATTATAAATAAATAAACTACCTAAAATAGTAGGAACATTGAAAATTAATGGATTAACAAATGTTCAAAATGATTAAAAATGCAATTGTGTTCTTAAATCATCTATTTCAATGCACTTTACAGAAATGTCTTCATTTAGCTGATAAAGTCTTTAAAATAGAAAAAGTTACAAATTAATCATTTTCTCAGACCTGCTAATTGGACTTCTTTTGGGGACAGTAGGCTACATGATTAATCAATCAGTCATTAATGAGAGTTAGTGTACTGAAAACTGCCAGACTAAAGCAATGCATGCGAGGAGATCTAAACAGAGTATAGAAGTATTTCTCTGTGGTAAAACAGTCAGAAAAGTCTGTGCACCTGGTTCCTTAACATTTCCTTAACATTTTATTTTTCTCAGAAATTTGGTTTCTTGATACTTAGGAACATGTTCCTATGTACTTTGTAATTTAATATTTTCCCGTAGGGGGAAGCATGTTCTGTCTTTGTAACGAATTAGAAGTAAAAAGCGCCTAAACAGAAAAATGTCTAAGGAAGAAACAAAGATAGGTGTCCACATTTCAGAGGAATCATGAGGAGGAGGAGAGTGATGATAATAATTTTGAGTATATAAAGAGACTCTTTGCAACTGGCTGAAAGATCCACAAGATCTAAATTCTGTAACTGTACCCAAGCCTCTTCATGTTCTCATTGAACAGTGTCCTTCTGAATAAACCTTAACATACATTTTACATTACAGATCTTTCGCTATCTTTTCAAAGGCTGTCTACCTAGATTCTTAGGTCTTATTTCGAATCTCTATAGGAGAGGGGTGTTGAGATAATTTTATTTCTCACCCCTGGAAATGTACTGATTGAAGGCAGTGGCTATAAATACACCTGACATAGATATTCATTTGGAAAGAAGGTGTGCCATGAAGTACATTTCGGCCAGCACTGTGCAGACTGTCTCAAGACTGAGTGTGTAATAAAAATGATCCAGATGATTCAGTTCTTTAGAATGATTTTCTGGAAGGTAATATATACAAGGTCAGTGATGTAAGCCATTGAGCGTTCATAATGATTTGTTTTGCTGTTTTGATTGGTGGTAGATGCAAATCAGTGCTCCATTGTGACTACAGACTTAGAATTGAAGGTCATGGGGTTAAAAGTGCTAGTTTGTTGGTTATTTTGTTATTTTTGTTGTAGTTTATTACTTCACTTGTTTTGGCTGGGTGCTTTCAATAGGAATGAGTCTGACAAAGCTGATAGAAGAGCCTGAACATTATATGTACTACGTTGTTACTTAGAAAAGATCTTGAATAATATGTTTTAAATAGTATAATATTGATTGAGTAATTCAAATAATTTTCTTCTGGATTATAATATTGTTTATTATCTATTTGTATAGAAGGTGCTTTGGAGTATGATAAAACAGCAGAGTCAGCACAATCCTTGAAGTTCCACTCAGTCTCTGAATTTGCTTGCCAGGTGAAATTAGATGAGTTATTTATATCTATGATACTTCAGGGAAGCACACTAAACTGTGAATCCAGATACCTGGATTTTAATTCCACTTTTGCCTAAAATGAATCTTGGTAAATTTCCCTTTCCTGGGCCAGTTTTCTAGTCTCTCAAACTGAGGAGCTGGACTAGATGATCTGTATGCTTCTTTGTAATTCTGATTAAGTCTGAGACTGCTCCTGATGCAAAGGAGTGCAGTTTGTATATTCAAAATACCAAAATCAGAGGTTAAACATTTTGGAAACTTTTTTCATTTCTTAATTTAATGATTAATAATATGTTTATTGCATTGTATTGCAGTTTGAGGCACACACATTATCTTGGGCACTAGGGACAGATTTATCTTACTGAACTATTTTCAATGCTTGGAAGTTAAAAATGTATATACATGGAAATATTCTTTTTTGGAGTAAAATGTGTCTATCTGCTGATAGACATAGATCTGTTCAAATGTATATATTCAATTATTGGTGATTGCATACCTTTAGAATGATTAATAATAATTCTTATCCAATTCAGAGTGTTTGAGTTCTCTGTCTCTTCACAAATATTGGAAAATTCATCATTGTTTTGGTTTACTCATCATATGATAAAGTCAAATATTGCTAATATGCCAACAGTTCAAGTATTTTTAAAAAGCTCTGAATGCTTTTTTCAAACTTTTGTGAAAATTTTGCCCTGCCATTTAAGATTGGCCTGTTTGCAGGTATGGGTGAATGGGAAGAACAAGGATCAATAATTTATTACAAAAGCTGACTTGTAGTGGTTTAACTACATTTAGATTTTCAGTAAGGATTATTTTTAATTTTGAACGTGTTCCTTGAAATATTTAAATACCGTGTGTTCTTAAGATAAAGAAAGGTATTGGTATAATATCTAAAACCCACTTCTGATAAAAACTAGTATTCATATGACTTTTCCTTTGATCAGTGTAATCACTTTGCTCTCCCAATAAATTTGGGATAATTCTATTTATGTTTCTTAAAACAAAAAATGGCAAAAAAATTAACTTAAAGATTTTCTTTTATCTGAAAGATATCTTTGATCTGCAGTTAAAACATATTTATCATATCAGTTCAGTTCAGTCGTGCAATCGTGTCCGACTCTTTGCGACCCCATGAATTGCAGTACGCCAGGCCTCCCTGTCCATCACCAACTCCCGGAGTTCACTCAGACTCACGTCCATTGAGTCTGTGATGCCATCCAGCCATCTCATCCTCGGTCGTCCCTTTCTCCTCCTGGCCCCAATCCCTCCCAGCATCAGGGTCTTTTCCAATGAGTCAACTCTTCGCATAAGGTGCCCAAAGTACTGGAGCTTCAGTTTTAGCATCATTCCTTCCAAAGAAATCTCAGGGTTGATCTCCTTCAGAATGGACTGGTTGGATCTCCTTGCAGTCCAAGGGACTCTCAAGAGTCTTCTCCAACACCACAGTTCAAAAGCATCAATTCTTTGGCGCTCAGCCTTCTTCACAGTCCAACTCTCACATCCATACATGACCACAGGAAAAACCATAGCCTTGACTAGATGGACCTTAGTCGGCAAAGTAATGTCTCTGCTTTTGAATATACTATCTAGGTTGGTCATAACTTTTCTTCCAAGGAGTAAGCGCCTTTTAATTTCATGGCTGCAGTCACCATCTGCAGTGATTTTGGAGCCCAAAAAAACAAAGTCTGACACTGTTTCTACTGTTTCCCCATCTATTTCCCATGAAGTGATGGGGCCAGATGCCATGATCTTCGTTTTCTGAATGTTGAGCTTTAAGCCAACTTTTCCACTCTCCTCTTTCACTTTCAACAAGAGGCTTTTTAGCTCCTCCTCACTTTCTGCCATAAGGGTGGTGTCATCTGCATATCTGAGATTATTGATATTTCTCCCAGCAATCTTGATTCCAGCTTGTGTTTCTTCCAGTCCAGCATTTCTCATGATGTACTCTGCATATAAGTTAAATAAGCAGGGTGACAATATACAGCCTTGACGTACTCCTTTTCCTATTTGGAACCAGTCTGTTGTTCCATGTCCAGTTCTAACTGTTGCTTCCTGACCTGCATACAGATCATATGTATGATCTTAGTTTTCTGAATACTGAGTTTTAAGCCAGCTTTTTCACTCTCCTCTTTCCCTTTCTTCTTCTTCTTCCCTTTCTGCCATAAGGGTGGTGTCATCTGCATATCTGAGCTTATTGATATTTCTAGGGCAATCTTGATTCCAACTTGTGTTTCATCCAGCCCAGTGTTTCTCATGATGTACCCTACATATAAGTTAAATAAGCAGAATGACAATATACAGCCTTGATGTACTTTCCCGATTTTTAACCATTCTGTTGGTCCATGTCCAGTTCTAACACTTGCTTCCTGGCCTACATACAGATTTCTCAAGAGGCAGGTCAGGTGCTCTGGTATTCCCATCTCTCTCACAGTTTGTTGTGATCCACAGAGTCAAAGGCTTTGGCGTGGTCAAGAAAGCAGAAATAGGTGTTTTTCTGGAACTCTCTTGCTTTTTCGATGATCCAGCAGATGTTGGCAATTTGATCTCTGGTTCCTCTGCCTTTTCTAAGTCCAGCTTGAACACCTGGGAGTTCACAGTTTATGTACTGTTGAAGCTTGGCTTGGAGAATTTTGACCATTACTTTGAGATGAGTGCAATTTTGCAGTAGTTTGAGAATTCTTTGGCATTGCCTTTCTTTGGGAATGGAATGAAAACTGATCATTTCCAGTCCTGTAGCCATTGCTGAGTTTTCCAAATTTGCTGGAATATTGATTGCAGCATTTTCACAATATCATCTTTGAGAATTTGAAATAGCTCATCTGGAATTTCATCATCCCCACTAATTTTGTTCCTAAGGCCCACTTGAATTCACATTCTGTCTGGCTCTATGTGGGTGATCACACCATTGTGATTATCTGAGTTGTGAAAATCTGTTTTGTATAGTTCTTCTGTATATTCTTGCCACCTCCCCTTAATATCTTCTGCTTCTGTCAGGTCCATACCATTTCTGTCCTTATTGAGCCCATCTTTGCATGAAATGTTCTGTTGGTATCTCTAATTTTCTTGAGATCTCTAGTCTTTCCCATTCTGTTATTTTCCTGTATATCTTTGCATTGATCACTGAGGAAGACTTTCTTATTTCTCCTTTATATTTTTTTCAAACTCTTCATTCAAATGGTTATATCTTTCCTTTTCTCCTTTGCTTTTCACTTCTCTTCTCTTCACAATATTTGTAAGGCCTCCTCTGACAATCAGTTTGCCTTTCTGCACTTTTTTTTTTTTTTTTTTTTTGGCGATTGTCTTGATCCCTGCCTCCTGTATGTCACGAACCTCTGTCCATAGTTCTTCAGGCAGTCTGTCTATCAAATTTAATCCCTTGAATCTATGTCTCACTTCCACTGTATAATTGTAAGGGATTTGATTTAGGTCATTCCTGAATGGTCTAATGGTTTTCCCCACTTTCTTCAATTTCAGTCTGAATTTGGCAATAAGGAGTTCAGGATCTTAGCCACAGTCAGCTCCCTGTCTTGTTTTTGCTGACCGTGTATAGCTTCTCCATCTTTGACTGCAAAGAATGTAATCAATCTGATTTTGATGTTGACCATCTGGTGATGTCCATGTTTGGAGTTTTCTCTTGTGTTGTTGGAAGAGGGTGTTTGCTATGACCATTGTGTTTTCTTGGCAAAACTCAATGAAGCTTTTGCTCTGCCCCACTATATACTCCAAGGCCAAATTTGCCTGTTACTCCAGGTGTTTCTTGACTTCCTACTTTTACATTCCAGTCCCCTATAATTAAAAGGACATTGTTTTTGGGCGTTAGTTCTGGAAGGTCTTGTAGGTCTTGATAGATCCATTGAGCCTCAGCTTTCAGCATTATTGGTTGGGGCATAGACTTGGATTAATGTGAATTTGAATGGTTTGCCTTGAACACGTACAGAGATGAATTGTCGTTTTTGAAATTGCATCCAAGTACTTCATTTTGGACTGTTTTGTTGACTATGATTGCTACTCCTTTTCTTCTAAGGGATTCTTGCCCACAGTAGTAGGTATAATGGTCATCTGAGTTAAATTCACCCTTTCCAGTCCATTTTAGTTCACTGGTTTCTAAAATGTTGATGTTCACTCTTGCCATCTCATGTTTGATTTCTTCCAATTTGCCTTGATTCATTGACCTAACCTTCCAGGGTCCTATGCAATATTGTGTGGATCACAATAAACGGTGGAAAATTCTGAAAGAGATGGGAATGCCTGACCACTTAACCTGCCTCTTGAGAAACCTATATGGAGGTCAGGAAGCAACAGTTAGAACTGGACATGGAACAACAGACTGGTTCCAAATAGGAAAAGGAGTACATCAAGGCTGTATATTGTCACCCTGCTTATTTAACTTCTATGCAGAGTTCAGTTCAGTTCAGTCGCGCAGTCGTGTCCGACTCTTTGCGACCCCATGAATCGCAGCACGCCAGGTCTCCCTGTCCATCACCAACTCCCTGAGTTCACTCAGACTCACGTCCATTGAGTCCGTGATGCCATCCAGCCATCTCATCCTCGGTCGTCCCTTTCTCCTCCTGCCCCCAATCCCTCCCAGCATCAGGGTCTTTTCCAATGAGTCAACTCTTCGCATAAGAGTACATCATGAGAAACACTGGACTGGAAGAAACACAAGCTGGAATCAAGACTGCTGGGAGAAATATCAATAACCTCAAATATGCAGATCACACCACTCTTATGGCAGAAAGTGAAGAGGAACTAAAAAGCCTCTTGATGACAGTGAAAGAGGAGAGTGAAAAAGTTGGCTTAAAGCTCAACATTCAGAAAACAAAGATCATGGCATCTGGCCCCATCACTTCATGGGAAATAGATGGGGAAACAGTGAAAATAGTACCAGACTTTATTTTTTGGGGCTCCAAAATCATTGCAGATGGTGACTGCAGCCATGAAATTAAAAGACACTTCTTGGAAGAAAAGTTATGACCAACCTAGATAGCATTTTCAAAAGCAGAGACATTACTTTGCCAACAAAAGTCTGTCTAGTCAAGGCTATTGTTTTTCCATAGGTCATCTATGGGTGTAAGAATTGGACTGTGAAGAAGGCTGAGCACCAAAGAATTGATGCTTTTGAACTGTGGTGTTGGAGAAGACTCTTGAGAGTCCCTTGGACTGCAAGGAGATCCAACCAGTCCATTCTGAAGGAGATCAGCCCTGAGATTTCTTTGGAGGGAATGATACTGAAGCTGAAACTCCAGTACTTTGGCCACCTCATGTGAAGAGTTGACTCACTGGAAAAGACTCTGATGCTGGGAGGGATTGGGGACAGGAGGAGAAGGGGACGACCAAGCATGAGATGGCTGGATGGCATCAGTGACTCGATGGACATGAGTCTGAGTGAACTCCAGAAGTTGGTGATGGACAGGGAGGCCTGGCGTGCTGCAATTCATGGGGTTGCAGAGAGTCGGACAGGACTGAGTGACTGAACTGAACTGATGAAATATTGCTCTTCACATTATTGGACTTTACTTCCATCTCCAGTCATCTCCACAACTGGGTATTGTTTTTGCTTGGGTCTGTCCCTTCAGTCTTTCTGGAGTTATTTCTCTACTGGGGACGACCAAGCATGAGATGGCTGGATGGCATCAGTGACTCGATGGACATGAGTCTGAGTGAACTCCAGAAGTTGGTGATGGACAGGGAGGCCTGGCGTGCTGCAATTCATGGGGTTGCAGAGAGTCGGACAGGACTGAGTGACTGAACTGAACTGATGAAATATTGCTCTTCACATTATTGGACTTTACTTCCATCTCCAGTCATCTCCACAACTGGGTATTGTTTTTGCTTGGGTCTGTCCCTTCAGTCTTTCTGGAGTTATTTCTCTACTGGTCTCCAGTAGCATATTGGGCACCTGCCGACCTGAGGAGTTCATCTTTCAGTGTCCTATCCTTTTGCCTTTTCATACTGTTCATGTGGTTCTCAAGGCAAGAATACTGAAGTGGTTTGCCATTCCCTTCTCCAGTAGACGATGTTTTGTTAGTACTCTCCACTCCAACCCTAACTCAGTGAAACTATCTTAGTACAGAATTGTGTTAAGAATTATTGAGAAAGCCTAACTTTTCAGAATGTCTTACACTCACTATTGTTTCTGAGGAAGTTTGGGGACGAGGGGCCCAGAGTAGGGGAATATGGAAATTCCTTTTTTTGGATCTAAAATAAGGATTGGTGAAGTTTCTGTGATTTTTGAGACATTTTTCTCTCTGCATTTTTTTCTTTTAAGGAGAACTGTTTAACTTGCCAAATTCTTCTAGGAAGGAAGAACAAGCATAGCCCCTCACTTGTGTCTTGAGGGAGTGTTTGTTTAAAATTTGATAGTTTAGCAGAGTTTGCATGTTGTGAGAACTGGAGAACTCAGCAGCATGGCCTTATTCAAATGTTTTCTATAGGTTCTGAAGCTTAATATTTATTCTTTGAAGCAGNCAAAAGACCCTGATGCTGGGAGGGATTGGGGGCAGGAGGAGAAGGGAACGACAGAGCATGAGATGGCTGGATGGTGTCTTTGACTCAATGGACATCAGTCTGAGTGAACTCTGGGAGTTGGTGATGGAAAGGGAGGCCTGGTGTGCTGCGATTCATGGGGTTGCAAAGAGTCGGACATGACTGAGCGACTGAACTGAACCAATACTAGAAAAATTACCAGTTCAAGAAAAGAGTAGGTACCATCTATTAACATCTATAAATGCAACTTGGTGATACTTCCTTTGAACAAAACACTCTGGTATTTTGTCCTAAGACTATCACTTGCACCACAAGGGCACATTTTTGATCCCTGGCCAGGGAACTAGGATCCCACATGTTATGCCATGACAAAAAAGACAAGATAAAAAGAACAAGCAAAAAAACCTGTAATCCAGGAATCTCCCATTTCCAAAAGACATCCAGAAATGAAATAGTAGGTTGGATAAGTAAACCGAGGACTTTCCAAAGGTTAACAGGAAGGGGGAAATAGTAATTGTGAGGATTTTATTNACAAAAAAGACAAGATAAAAAGAACAAGCAAAAAAACCTGTAATCCAGGAATCTCCCATTTCCAAAAGACATCCAGAAATGAAATAGTAGGTTGGATAAGTAAACCGAGGACTTTCCAAAGGTTAACAGGAAGGGGGAAATAGTAATTGTGAGGATTTTATTTTATCTTATTTGGTGGCAGATACTCTCAGGTCTACCCAACAGTCAACCAACTATGCCTGCCACTCACCCTTCTTCCTTACTAATAGAATATAAATGTTGTTTCCTGTCCTCCAAGAAGTCATATTCTTTAGGGGAGGCACAGTTTCTTTCTTGCCCCACGGAGTTAATGTCTCTTGCCAAAGAGATTTGTTTTAGATAACATGCATGTGAGACAATCCTGGCCAGTGAGACTGGAAGGAAGTCTACCGAGAAGAGTCCAGAAAGCATGTTGTTACCCTTGAAAGGGAACACATAACAGGGTCATTCCACATTTTTACCTCTGGAAGAAGGCTAATCTATATTTGGTTATTACATCTTCATTGCACAGCATGTGTCCTGAAATCTAAAGTCTATCTGTCCTTGAATGGAAGGGACTAGCTTTTAAAATGTAGGTGAGTTTCAAAAACACATTCTAATAAAGTCATGTACTTTAGAAATAGAGTGGGAATGTAAAGAAAATAGAAGACCAGAAGTAAGGGTTGGGTCTCCAGTTAGTTCTGAAAGCCTGGTTTTGTGGAGAGGTTGGAGGCAGAGGAATTTCTTTCTGGAATGTAGTCTTGGTCTTCCATATCAACTGCAATTGCCCTATGCGAACCAGCCCCAGAAAGAAGGTCTCACAGAGGTACCACTGCACCTTTGATCAGCACCTCTGCTCCTGCCTACTTACAGCCAGGACACCCTGATGTCTCTTTCGATGCAAGCATCATCCTCAGTGATCACTCCCACTCTTCGCATTTCCTGGAACTTACTCTCAAGGAAGTTTACACCACCCTCTTAGTACAATAGACCAAGGTTCTTCTCTCCCTTTTGTGACAGCCCTTCGTATTTTTGCATCTTGTCTGCTCTTAGCCACAAAGCTCTGATTTTCAACTGTTCCTTCTTTGAGGTGGTTTCTAAATCCCCTTACAATCATCTTCACACTATATAGAAACATTCCTGTGCTGTATTTGCCAATATTCCTCTAAAAATTCTGAGTTGGTCTAAAAGTTAGTTTGTGTTTTTGCGTAACATGTTAGGAAAAACTGAACGAACCTTTTGGCCAACCCAATATGTTGCCTAGAAGAGAATGCAGTGCTCCAGCAAGTCTTTCACCATGAAGGACATGTGTATCTTTCGATGAATTTGTTTCTTATAGTACCTATAATGCCACTAAGTTTAGCTCACCTGGTAAAGAATCTGCCTGCAATGTAGGAGACCCCAGTTCGATTCCTGGGTTGTGAAGATCCCTTGGAGAATGGATAGGCTACTGGTTACAGTATTCTTGGGCTTCTCTGGTGGCTCAGCTGGTAAAGAATCTGCCTATAATGAGGGAGACCTGGGTTCAATCCCTGGGTTGGGCAGATCCCCTGGAGAAGGGAACAACTACCCACTCCAGTATTCTGGCCTAAGAATTCCATGGACAGAGGAGTCTGGCAGGCTACAATCCATGGAGTTGCAAAGAGTCAGACACAACTGAGTAACTTTTACTTTCACTTTCAAGGTTACCTTGGTAGTTCAGTTGGTAAAGAACCTGCCTGCACTGCAGGAGACCCATGTTCAACCCCTGGGTTGGGAATATCCCCTGAAGAAGGGAATGACAACCCACTCCAGTATTCTTGCCTGGAAAAATCCCATGGATGGAGGAGCCTGGCAGGCTATAGTCTATGCTGTCACAAGTGTTGGATATGACTTAGCGACTAAACTACCACCATAGTAGCCATATCATCCTGGCCTTGGAAAATTGTGAGATATGAAGCCATATAATTGTAATCAGAACAGAAATTCAGGACATCACTTTTGCCTGCATGCATGAATATGAGCTGGGGAAGCAAGGTAACTAGGAGATCGCCAGGAAACTAATATTCCAAACACAACTTTGACATGTCATCAGACACTTAATAAAGGATTACCAAGAAGCAGATGCAGAGATGTGACCTGGCTCTCAGAAGTCTACCTAAACAAAAGGAGTAGAAAGGACTAGGGCACTAGTACAAATTTCCTGAGATACTCAAGGGAGCAATCACTTAAAAATTAAGGTCCATGCCAAAGACCCCAGTTACCTAATGAAGAGATTTCACAGTGAAACCCTGAGAGGGGTCAAGCTTCCAGGCATTTCTTATCACTCCTGGTATGGGGGTCACACACGGCTAGTGGCAGCATCTAATTGGCGGATTTAAGATCCAAAAGAAGGAATCAATAGATATTTCTATCTGTTTAGAGTAAGTGAAACATTTTTCTTTGGCCACGCCACATGGCATGCAGGCTCTTACTTCCCCAACCAGGGATCAAACCCTCATCCCCTGCAGTAGAAGCACAGAGTCTTAACCACTGGATCATTAGAAAAGTCCCTAAGTGAGATTTTTATTTTCTCTTATTATTCAGCATCGGATGTACAGTTCTTCTGTACAGTTTTTTGGTTTTCACTTAGTGTAGTTGCTCAGTCATGTCCGACTCTGCAACACCATGGACTGTAGCCTGCCAGGCTCCTCTGCCCATGGAATTCTCCAAGCAAGAATACTGGAGTGGGTAGCCATTCCCTTTTCCAGGTGATCTTCCCGACTCTAGGATCAAATCTGGGTCTCCTGCATTGCAGGCAGGTTCTTTACTGTGTGACCCACCAGGGCAGGTACATCTACCCTGCTCCCCTCACCCCTAGACCTAACCTCCCTGTTCTTTTTCTCAGAAACTGCTACTAGTCACATCTTTTCCATCTGG
The DNA here is from genome assembly GCA_006408695.1 of Aepyceros melampus. Classification (NCBI taxonomy): domain Eukaryota; kingdom Metazoa; phylum Chordata; class Mammalia; order Artiodactyla; family Bovidae; genus Aepyceros; species Aepyceros melampus. Next base: position 132,117 of record SJXQ01008860.1, read on the forward strand.
CTTTAGTGCAAGCAGCTTCAGCTATCTTTTCTAGCTTTGGGTCATCTACACATTTCAAACAGAATCCATGAATAAATGGGGAGGGCAGTGTCCATAAAAATAGGAATCATTAATTTACCTGAGAGTTAAAAGGAAACATGGTTAAGAGGATATTATTGACAATAGTGAGAATTCTGTAGTTGTGGTGATTCTGCTAATACTGCCAAAGATTATCAATGTTACCAAAAGGTTATTGTCAAATCATGGTAAGAAGCCTGGGAAGAAAGTTTGCCTAGACTTAATTTTAAATTGTACACAGTGGGTAGCAAGTCTTACAACCACTTCAGTTCAGTTCAGTTGCTCAGTCGTGTCCGACTCTTTGCGACCCCATGAATCGCAGCACGCCAGGCCTCCCTGTCCATCACCAACTCCCGGAGTTCACTCAGACTCACGTCCATAGAGTCAGTGATGCCATCCAGCCATCTCATCCTTGGTCGTCCCCTTCTCCTCCTGCCCTCAATCCCTCCCAGCATCAGGGTCTTTTCCAATGAGTCAGGTCTTCGCATGAGGTGGCCAAAGTACTGGAGTTTCAGCTTTAGCATCATTTCTTCCAAAGAACAGCCAGGGCTGGTGTCCTTCAGAATGAACTGGTTGGATCTCCTTGCAGTCCAAGGGACTCCCAAGAGTCTTCTCCAACATCACAGTTCAAAAGCATCAATTCTTTGGCGCTCAGCTTCCTTCACAATCCAACTCTCACACCATACATTTCTATTAAATATGTCATAACTGACAATGAATTATTCCAACTTTGGTTTTTTCTTTGGACATTTGTGTTTTGTATCCAAACTTCTTGATCTCTTTTTCTCTCCTGTCACCAGTCAATTTCCATTTTATCACTGTTTAGCATCCTCTATTGGCAACTTTGGGGTCAGGTCAAACTGTATTCAGCTTGCTTTGTCATTTGATAAAAACTCTGATAGTTAAGGAAAGAGATGAATATTAATGGCTTATTTCAATTTAATTATCGGCTATGGCCTGACTTTATATCAACAAAGCAATTATATCTGTAGTTGTCAGGAGACCTGGAGAAAAAAAACACAACCAGAAACCATATTTTAGCTGATGGAGTTTGAGATCTATGGAGGGAGACAGGAGACCTGGATGTATTTTGTAAACCTAAATGTTTAAGATGTAATTCCAAATATCCTGCTTACTTTGGCTTTCTTTTATCAGAAAACAGGCAGTTCTTTGTGCCTTGAAAGAGACACAGGCCGCAAAGAGTCATCTGAACTGCCCAGAAATGTCTTTAATCTTGACCATTTTCAAACACAGATCTCCACGGTGAAGGGTTTTCTGAGGAATTAGTACAATGCAGAGTCTGTTTGAAGGATGCTGATTTCAAAACCTCTGTACACAGGGCAAAACGAAGAGGAAAAGAAAACACATAACTTCCGGCAACTTAAGAAAAAGGAAGAAAATTGGACAGGAATGAAAGACTACCCAAGTAGAAAGCATGTGGCAGGCTCTGACTCAGAATAAATGAAATTAACTCGAAATGCAATTTAACCTCCTCTGGTCTAACACAGACCAGTGCTTGCCCTCAAGCAGTGCAAAGGATGCCAGCTTCTAGTCATATACATTTGCACAAATAAAACAGGATGCATGTAAAATGTACTTGCCATGATCGTGGGCAAGGGACTCTTACTCATCTTTCATCAGTGACTTTTAGGTTCTATAATTTTCCATCAACTTTTATTCTTTTAGAACTATAAAAATTCCATCATTCATGAGCTGGTAAAGGAAGTGTGTATTTAATGTCTTTCGGTGCAAGATGTGAGTAGATTAACCATTTAATACTGATCTGAACAGTTAGGTAATCGAGGGATTTAGGAATGCAGATGAAGTCACTGCATTGCTGGATTTTTTGCTGTGTTTGCACATGTGAACTTGAGCCAGTGGAGGGAGGAATTTAGCCCCTGTTTCAAGATATCACTGCTGTTTGCCCTCTCTACCACTTTCTGTGCTTCCCCTGCCCTGGTCTATATCCCAGGAGGGTGGCTTCTGCAGGATGTTTCCAGCTCCTCTCTGGCTTTCCAGATAGCATTAATATCACTACTTATTGATAAATTTCTCTTTCTTCCTTCCTTATCCCTTCCTTCCCTACCTTTCTTTTATTCTTCCTTCCTTCCTTCCTTTCTTTTTCCCTCTAGCTGCATTTAGTCCATCAGAGACTGGAGGATGGCAAGAGAGGAGAAGCCAGGTACTGATGGTCTTTCCTCTCTGGTACTGGCTTTGTCTCTTTCTTGGCTCGAGCTTCCAATGGACAAGCCCAGTATAGTTCCAGCTTTGACTGGGCACCTACATCTCTCCAGCTTAGGGGTGGTAGCAGCTTACAGCTATGGCCAGTTTGGGCTTGCTTCACTGTCCCCTGTTGAGCTTCTAGACTTTGTGGTCAGTTTCCTACATTAAATTCCTTTTCTTTCAAATACCGAGAGTGGTTTCTGTTTCCTGATTGGATCCTGAGTGGTAGAACTGTTTTGTACACTGTGTAATCTATTAAATCATGGTTTCCTTTAGTTTTAGACAGAATCTCCTTTTTAAAAAAGATTTAGGTATTTATTTATTTTTTGGTTGCGCTGGGTCTTCCTTGCTGCATTCAGGCTTTCTCTAGCGTGGGTGTGTGGGCTTCTCTTGTGGGCGGCACTGGCTCTAGGCACGCTAGCTTCAGCTGTCGCGGCCCGCAGGCTTCACTAGTTGCAGCTCATGAGCCCTAAAGCGCTGGCTCAGTAGTTGTGGCACACTGCTTAGTTGCTCCGCGGCACGTGGGATCCTCCCAAACCAGAGATTGAACCCGTGTCCCTTGAACTGCAAGGCAGATTCTTAACCACTCAACTACCAGGGAAGCCCCCAGATCTCCTACTTTTATAATAAAATAATAAGAGCTAATGTGGGAGAAGGAAATGGCAACCCACTCCAGTATTCTTGCCTGGGAAATCCCATGGACAGAAAAGACTGGCGGAGGTTGGACACGACTTAACGGCTGAACAACAACAATGGCATTCTAGTCAACATGTAAGAACAAAAAGTTGTAAGGAATTGGGGACTGGGGCTGAAACAAAAGTCCTATTGTTTACAGATGTGATTGTCTATTTAGAAAAACCAAAATAAACTGCAGGCAAATATTTAAAGAAAGATAATAGCTAAAGTGTATTGAGCACCTTGTAAGTACCAGGTAAAAGTACCTAGTAAGGAACTCAGCAGAGGATAGCTACAGTTTTAGCCTCCAGCTTCCCTTGACCATGCTACACTCCCTCAGAGGTACAAGCACCAGTTACCCATGAACTCCTTGGTGGTCCAAATACTATGAACTCGGTGTTCAAGTCTAAGAACCAGCTGCGCACCCCTGAGAAGGAGTTGCCACTTCCTCCAAGCTCTAGCTTCTAGGACCTCCCCCAGAGACTCCTGTTTTGGGTTCCAGCCCTCGGGGTGGTAGCTGCTTCCTTCAGTCTGGTTTACCTCCACAGCCTGGCTTTCCAACATCTAGGTGACCCATCTCCTGTATTAAACCTCCTCTGGTTGAAATACTTAGTATGGTTTATGCTATCCTGACTAGACCTGGACTGATAACTAGGTTCTTCTACCTCAATTCCAGTAAATGTCCCATTGATTCTAAAAATTGGCAATTTTAGACCATTTATTTCTATATTTATTTCAACTATACTGTTAATGAGCACTTTTTAATATCACTACTTTTCTTTTTTTCTGCTCTTTAGAAGAAAATACCAAAAAAAAAGGCAAACAATTGCACAAATAATGTTACGAAGTAGAAATGCTGCTGAAATGAAAAACTTGACTAGCAAGGAGTGATCATGTGATACTTTGAAATGCTTATCATCAACTGATGCATCAAAGATACACCTGGCGTGCAAAGGGTGATGGAGAGAGATGTGAATGCTTAACCAGTTTAAAAGCTGAGAATTGCCTGTATTTGTTTTCCTACAAAAGAAATATAGAACTCTGTTGGCTGACTCCAACCTCTAGTGTGATTAGAATACCCTTTTTGTTGTGGATCATTTTAAAAGTCTTTTTTGACATTTTTGCAACATTGCTTCTGTTTTATGTTTTGGTTTATTGGCCATGAGGCATGTGGGATCCCAGCTCCCTGACCAGGGACTGAACCCTCACCCCTTGCATTGGAAGGAAAGTCCCAACCACTAGTGCACCAGGGAAGTCCCTGGAATACTTTCATTGGCCTTTCTGACCTTGCCATTCACCAGGCTGGTTGTTTTCTATAAGTGTAACTGAACAGGACCCTATCGGGCTTTCCCTAGGTGGGCCCTTCTCCCATATCCTCTGCTCTAGCTCCTCTCTGAAGTACCCAGATAACAATATCTGATGCATATTTCCAGAGTTTTTCAGATGCTAAAAACCACCACCAAATAGAAGAAATTAACTACTTCATGATTACAAGTACATAGCCCCCAGACCTACTGGCACCTAAGAACTGATAACGTTTGTTAACCACTCTGTTACCTAAACATCAACCAATCAGAGAATTGTGCATGAGCTGACCACATACTCTGGAAAACCCCTCCTCACCTGGCCTTTATAAAGGCTTTGCTGAAACCCTTCAAGGAGTTCAGGGAGGTTGGGGTTATGAGCCACCCTTCTCCTTGCTTAGCCCTACAATAAACCTTTCTTCTCTCCAAACTCCACATTTCAGTATTATCTGACCTCACTGTGCATCAGGCACAAGAACTTGCTTTTGGTAGCATAAGGAGGCAAGTGATAAAAATCAAAAGCTTCCAACTATAGCCAGTTGATACATGTGGTAGAGAGAAATCTGAATGATCACTAAGATTTCTGTCCTATGGTATATAATCCCCTGTCCTTGAGTATGAGCTAAACTGTGAATATGATGGATTTCACTCTCTTGTTACATTATATGGCAGAAGGGATTTTGCAGGTGGAATTAAGTTCCCTAATCATCTTACTTTGACTTACTCAAAAGGGAGATTATCCTGGGAAAGCATGACTTAATTGTGTGAGCCCTTAAAAAAGACTGTACCCTTCCTGAAGTCAGAAATTCAAAGTGTGACAGAGGATTTGTGAAAGGGGGCCATATGGCATAGACGTGACAGTGGCCTCTAGATGCTGAGAATGATCCCCAGATAACAGCGAAAGGAAGCAGGAACCTCAGTCCTATAACCACAAGGAAATAAATTCTGCCAACAGCTTAAGGAAGTGTGGATGTGTATCTCTCCCCAGCCAAGCTTCCAGATAAGGACTCACTCAGCTGACACCTTGACTTCAGCTTTGTACGGTGCTAACTTGTGCTGGACTCGACCCACAAAAACGGGAGGTAATAAAATTTGTGTTAAGTCACTAAGATTGTGGCAACTTGTTACATGGTACTATAACAATAATATAATCAGTGTGGAGGTGTAGATTCCCTTTGCAACAGCAGCAAAATACATAACAGCCAGAATGAGGAATATATAAGACCTATATAAAGAAAAATTTTACCTGTGCATAAATGAGGATTTGGAAAAACAGGGAGCTATATTATGTCTCTAAATGAGAAGATTAAACATTTTAAAGATGTCACTCTTAAAGGAGTTTTTATGACAGATAAGAAATGCATTAATAGTTCAATAAAAAAATATTTTAACAGAAAATATGTAAACATTTGGAAATCTTTGGGAAGGATCACTCTGGAAATAGCACCTAGTACTCTGAACTAATCCGTAATCCCCAACTGGAACTAAAAGCTATTAAGTTAGAATAGGATGGCAACTTGTTACATGGTACTATAACAATAATATAATCAGTGTGGAGGTGTAGATTCCCTTTGCAACAGCAGCAAAATACATAACAGCCAGAATGAGGAATATATAAGACCTATATAAAGAAAAATTTTACCTGTGCATAAATGAGGATTTGGAAAAACAGGGAGCTATATTATGTCTCTAAATGAGAAGATTAAACATTTTAAAGATGTCACTCTTAAAGGAGTTTTTATGACAGATAAGAAATGCATTAATAGTTCAATAGAAAAATATTTTAACAGAAAATATGTAAACATTTGGAAATCTTTGGGAAGGATCACTCTGGAAATAGCACCTAGGACTCTGAACTAATCCGTAATCCCCAACTGGAACTAAAAGCTATTAAGTTAGAATAGGTCTAAGTTTTAAACCAAGAAAACTCAAATTTCAGAGGTAGTAAGATAAATGACTTTGCAAACCCATGGAGTTATAGGATCTGGGAGATCAGATATGTGAGAGCCCTTTGTATGCTGTAAAGCACTTATACATTATTATATATTATCTTTGAAAAATAGACAATGATATCTGGTTTACTTGTCTTACAGTGTAACTTAATTAGCTATGTGAACGTGTAGATTAAAAAAGCATAGATGTTGGGACTTCCCTGGTGGTCCAGCGGTTACGTCTTCACCTTCCAATTATGCAAGGGGTGTGGGTTTGGTCCCTAGTCAGGAAGCTAAGATCCACATGCCTCATGGCCAAAAAAGCCAAAACATAAAATAGAAGCAATATTGTAAGAAGTTCAATAAAGACTTTAAAAATGATCCACATCCCCAAAAAAATCTTTAGGAAAAAAATGCTTGAATGTTAATACAGTATTAGCTTATTGCTGAAACCCCAATCTTGACCTCAGATTTACACAGAGAGGGGCCATCTGAAGTCACTGGGTGGTAGTAACAGCAGCAAGAATTGTGCTTGAATAGAAGACAGATTCTCTGGTGTTGCCCACCTCTCCTCTCCAGCCGGTGGACTGCTGCCACCCTACTGGTTTGGCTACATAAGGACATCAGCTTTACACGGGGCTGGTTTCATGGGTAAACAACCCATGTGGTTGCACTGAGAAGGATCCCATGCCTAGTGGATTGCTCTGTTACCACTATCTCGAAATTCTTAATAATTTTTTAACAAAGGACCCTGCATTTTTAGTTTGTACTGGGCCCCACATAGGCAGCCAGTCCTGGCTTTAGAACCCATTTGGATGTTTGCTTCTTCCAACAAACAGGAATGGAACTTACTTGAGACTAGTCACTGGCCCAAGATGAGCAATCCTAGAACTGCCCTGAACTGCTCCTATGCTAGACTGTTCCTTCTCGTTAATATCTATCTGTTGAGCCCACCAAAACTTCCCAGAATCTGGCTGGGTATGTAAAGAGAACCCTGCTGCTGAATCTGACCTCAGTAGCATCACCATTCTGTTGGAAACTTACACATTGTTATTATTGGAATAACAACACTTCTGTCCTGCCTAACTCCAGCCAGAAGTGAGGAAAGTTGCTCATACTCCAGCCTGACCCTAGCTGGTGGGTGCCCAGGGTATCCGGGGATGCTTTCTTCCAGAATGCACAAAGGAGGACAGAAGAGGTTAGAAAAAGATAATTATGAATGAGAAGTCACGAGTGACTTCTACCACTGAATGTTGCTTAGCCTCCTGAACCTCAGTTTTCTCATCTGTGAATGGAGCAAGCAGTTGTTGTTCTGTTGCCAAGTTGTGTCCAACTCTTCGTGACCTCAAGGACTGCAGCACGCCAGGCTTCTCTGTCCCTCACCATTTCCCTGGGCTTGCTTGCCCAAGTTCATGTCCGTTGAATCAGTGATGCCATCCAACCATCTCATCCCCTGTTGCCCTCTTCTCCTGACTTCAATCTTCCCCAGCATCAGGGTCTTTCCATTTCCACAGGATTGCCAAGAGGACAGAAAATGTGTATGAAAGACTATTTGGTTCCTGGAGTTTGGCAAGTTTTACCACTCATTATAAAGCTGCTGCTGCTACTGCTGCTAAGTCACTTCAGTCGTGTCCGACTCTGTGTGACCCCATAGACTGCAGCCCACTAGGCTCCCTTGTCCCTGGGATTCTCCAGGCAAGAACACTGGAATGGGTTGCCATTTCCTTCTCCAATCATTATGAAGCAGTGGTTCTTAATTTTTGAGTCATGGGTCCCTGGGATGATGTATTCAGAGGTGGTAGGATAAATGCTTTGAATCCGATGATACCTACGATTCCTTAGCATCTCCCTTATCCCCTCACCCCCGCCCCCAAATGTCATCTCCTAAAAAAGAACTTGTCCACGGTGCCAGGGTTTGATCCAGGTGTTCCTGGACCCAATGTCTCCACAATGTTCAGTTAAGCCGTGCCATCTCCACGCTGTCCTCAAAGCCTCCACCTGT
>SJXQ01008860.1:140525-163139 GCA_006408695.1 Aepyceros melampus
CCAAGGAGCTGTCAACGAGACCCTGGATTCGCTAATCCCCTGGGTGGGCCTGGGCTAGGGACTTGCAACGTGTCCTTTGTTGGGGCTGGTGGCCACGTCTGCCAGCGGGATAGAATAACAACCCTCGGCCAGTATCGGTCCAACTCTTTGTAACTTGATGATAGTGAGTCATGTTGGGTCATCTTCCTAGGGAGTATGTGCTGCAGTTTACTTTGTCACAGCTGAGCCAGGAATAGCTCAGAGGGTTTATGATCAGAGGAGAAAATGAAGGGGCCCAGCACTAGCCCTCCAAGGACCCATTTCGTTGTTGTATTTAGGCAGATGGGCAGTCAGTCCTTCCAGACAAGCTGGGTCTTCAGCCTGTGCCACCAGGTAGGAGCGTGACAACTGAATGGAGGGATCATTTTCCAGGAAAGCAACAAATAGCCCAAGTTCTTTCTTTCTTTGGTGGCCCCCATGGCATGCAGTATCCTAGTTCCCTGACCAAGGATGAACTCATGTACCCTGCATTGGAAGTGGGGAATCTTAACCACTGGACTGCCAGGGAAGTCACCCAAGTGATGGGCAGGTCTGTTTGCTTAAGGCTCTTTCCTTCTAAAAGTCAGCAAACCCATTGGAGGGCAGAGTGGTTTTCTGCCCTTGTAGCAAGATGGATCCTTTCAAAACTATCACATTGCTTGGTATTATAATAAACCTCAGTCATTGAGCAAATTTGAGTTATAAATCACTTCAGGACATAAAAGGGGCATTTTTAAAAAAAATTTTAAATAAAAACAAACTGTTTTGAATTTTTTAAGCTGCCATTGTAAACTGAGCTAATAAACCAAGCTCCCTGGCAGCTAATTCTATGCCAGATTCAAAAGCTCAGGAAAAAAATTCCTGATGTTCCACACTGCACTTTTTGGTGATGTACTATGTAATTTTCCTCCACAAAGCAGACTATGTGTTCAGGCCTATAGTTCTATTTTGAGTGCCTAAATTGTTTTAAACTGTACCAAATGAATGTGGTTCATGTGCAGTCTGCATTTTACGAGTCTGTAGTTATGATACACAAAATACCCTTTTTCCCTATAAAGCTAGCAATTTTTTTAACTGTTTTGAATTTTTTAAGCTGCCATTGTAAACTGAGCTAATAAACCAAGCTCCCTGGCAGCTAATTCTATGCCAGATTCAAAAGCTCAGGAAAAAAATTCCTGATGTTCCACACTGCACTTTTTGGTGATGTACTATGTAATTTTCCTCCACAAAGCAGACTATGTGTTCAGGCCTATAGTTCTATTTTGAGTGCCTAAATTGTTTTAAACTGTACCAAATGAATGTGGTTCATGTGCAGTCTGCATTTTACGAGTCTGTAGTTATGATACACAAAATACCCTTTTTCCCTATAAAGCTAGCAATTTTTTTTCCTTTCCCTCCAAGGATTTACAGAACCTGAGGTTTCCCACAACTCTAGCCCGACTTGGAAAAGTTTATTGTGCAGCAGGCTCAGGTGCATCCTGTAGATTGGATTTGGTTTTGCCGGGGGAAAAGAATCCTCGCAGTCATTAAGGTTTCAACAGATTCTATAAAGCAGCTTCTTTGTACAGGGTCTTTCAAAGCCTTCCTTTCAAGCGTCCAGCAAGCTCTGCCCCCTGGTGGCCAGTGAAAGAAACAGGGGTTCATTCCGCAGACCTTCGTGGAAGCCCTGCCTGGTACCGATCATGTGCTGGGTTAGCATTGCAAAATGAAAGAAGACAGATTAATACCTGTGGAACCGAATTCGGTAAAATTATGCGGTCTCTCAATGCAGTTTTTTAGATAAAAACGGTGAATAAAAATTGTCAACCATAGCACAGTTGACATTTGGAGCCAGGTGATTCTTTGTTGTGGGGACAGTGCTGTGCATCTGGCGTGCTTAGCAACATCCCTCCCGTCTTGGGCTTCCCTGAAAGCTCGGTTGGTAAAGAATTCGCCTGCAATGCAGGAGAACCCGGTTCGATTCAGGAAGATCCCCTGGAGAAGGGATGGGCTACCCACTCCAGTATTCTTGGGCTTCTCTGGTGGCTCAGCTGGTAAAGAATCCTCCTGCATTGCAGGAGACCTAGGTTCGATCCCTGGGTTGGAAAGAACCCCTGGAGAAGGGAAATGCCACCCACTCCAGTATTCTGGCCTGGAGAATTCCATAGACTGTATAGTTCATGGGGTCAAAAAGAGTCCAACACAACTGAACGACTTTCACTACCATCTACCCAGTGCCAACAGCAATCCCTCCTTCCCAAGTTGTGACAACCAAAAATGTCTTCAGACATTGCCAGGTAGCCCCTGTTATCCAGGTATCCAATTTTGTCCATTGAGAATTTATATATAGAAAAATAAGATGTGTAACATCTTGCTGTCAGGGAAATAATAGTGAAAAAAAATTTTTTTAATACTAGAAATGTTATTATTTCTCCTTTCCCACTTGAAATCTGTGTCTGAATATTGCATATATCTGCTACTGAAAGTAACATATCCACTAAATTAACTACAAAATAAGATTAAAGTATATCTACAAAAAAAATGAAAATTAAGCATAAAATAAACCAAACTATAATGTTTTGTACTTTGGCATGTCTTTAGATACTTTTGCAATTTTGTTAAATACATTTATTTCTCTGGCAGCAAATACATAGAAGTGTCTCTCTCTCTCTCTCTCTCTTTTTTTTTTTTTTGCTTAAAGTCAGGAAAATATCAATGGTTGAAGTCACAAAAATCATTTAGCAAAATAAAATTCAAATTGGTGATGTGAGGAGATTGATCAGCAAACATTAGATAATAAGGACCTTTTCCGGGTAGTATCATTACTGACTTTTTAAAAACATGTTCAGGACTTCCCTGGTGGCTCAGAGGTTAAAGCGTCTGCCTCCAGTGTGGGAGACCCGGGTTTGATCCCTGGGTTGGGAAGATCCCCTGGAGAAGGAAATGGCAACCCACTCCAGTATTCTTGCTTGGAGAATCTCATGGACTGAGGAGCCTGGTGGGCTGCAGTCCATGGGGTCACAAAGAGTTGGACACAACTGAATGACTTCACTTTACTAAAAACATGTTCATTTATTTGGCTGTACTGGGTCTTAGTTGCTATATACGGGATCTTCCGTCTTTGTTTGGGCATACGAGATCTTTCGTTTCGGCATATGGAATCTAGTTCTCTGACCAGGGATCAAATCCGGGCCCCCTGCATTGGAAGCTCGGAGTCTTAGCCACTGGACCACCAGGGAAGTGCCTGAATTTTATAATATGACCGTATCCAATCCTGGATGCTACAATTCAAAAATAAGATTTGAAGTTATTTTAATATGTAAGGAATCTTGATTTTTTTGTTGTTGTTCTCACTGGACAACAGAATGATAGTATTAGATAGTATACAGAATGATAGTATCAGATCATTTATACAAATAGAGATTATTAAAGTAAAATTTTAAATAAATTGGGTTTGGGGCTTGAAGGGTCTAATAAATGGGCCAATTCAGGGATAGGCATGGGAATTAGGCAGATGGAGACCCAGTTTACCACTGATGCAACTGTTTTGCTGTGTGTGGCTTATGGCTTATGTGTGTTAGCTGGCAAGTTTGCTAATGCTCTCTTCCCCAGGTCTGGTGCCCTGGGCAACTGCCTCACACAGTCTTGGGGGAATAGTAAGAAAAATCATGGCTGCAAAATATAATATTTACTGTGTGCCAGGCACTGCTCTAGCACGTTTTATGTATCATCTCCCTTAAATCTCCTACAGGGTAAGAATCTTTATTATTTTCCCCTGCATTTTAGATAAAGAAACAGGTGTTAAAGTGTTGAATGACTTGTCCTAGCTCACATAGCTTGCAAGTGGTGGAGCCAAGATTAAAATCCAAAGAATAAGACTCTAGAATCCATCGCTCTACCTCTATATCATATTACTGCACCACCCCCCAAGAGAAAGAGAGAGAATCATAGCACTTAAGAGTTTGATAGGGGCTTCCCTGGTGGCTCAGTGGTAAAGAATCCGCCTGCCAATGCAGGAGACACAGGTTCAATCCCTGATCAGAGAAGATCCCACATGTCACAGAGCAACTAAGCCTGTGCACAACGGTTGAGTCTGTGCTCCAGAGCCTGGAAACTACAACTACTGAGCCTATGAGCCGCACACACTGAAGCCTGTGCGCCTAGAGCCGGCACTCTGCAACAAGAGAAGCCACTGCGATGAGAAACCTGGGCGCTGTAACTAGAGAGTAGTCCCTACTCGCTGCAGCTAGAGAAAAGCTTGCACAGCAATGAAGACCCAACACAACCATACATAAATAAATCAAGTTACCGGAAAAAATTTTTGATAGATTACTGTTCCCCTCTTAAAGACTAATGGACACTTGCAATGAAGTCACTTACTCCTACTCCTTGGCAGGGTGGGCTAGGTGGATTTGGAGGCCAGAAGTGTTCCCACAGTGACATTTCCTCCACATGAAAATAAGAGAAGAAGGCTTGCTTATCCAGCTTAGAGACATTGCCAGTGTGAAATAAGTATTGCTGCTGCTGCTGCTAAGTCGCTTCAGTCGTGTCGACCCTGTGCAACCCCATAGACGGCAGCCCACCAGGCTCCGCTGTCCTGGGATTCTCCAGGCAAGAACACTGGAGTGGGTTGCCATTTCCTTCTCCAATGCAGGAAAGTGAAAGTGAAGTTGCTCAGTCATGTCCGACTCTTCGCAACCCCATGGACTGCAGCCTACCAGGCTCCTCCATCCATGGGATTTTCCAGACAAGAGTACTGGAGTGGGGTGCCATCGCCTTCTTCAGAAATAAGTATTGAGTTAAGATATTATTTTATAATTATATCTCTAAGAATTTATCTTAGGGAAATAATTCCAAAAAAAGAATAAAGCTATGTAGATAAAGATTTTCATTATGATAGAACAAATAGAAATAGCAATCCCAAACTAGTGCAATGTTTGCATAAAACTGTAGCTTTGAAATCTAAGTCCCTTTACAATATATAGGGTTAGAAGAATAAGCATTATATCAGATTATGTTCACTTTGGAATACAGCCATTTAAAAATTATGTATACTTTTAATGAGCAGTTGGAGAAGGAAATGGTAACCCAATCCAGTATTCTTGCCTGGGAAATCCCGTGGCCTAGTTGGGGTACAGTCCATGGGGTCACAAAACAGTTGGCCACGATTTAGCGACTAAAACAACAACAATGAGCAGCAGGAAAAAGCAGACAAATGAAAACATTTTCTCTTTTTTGTTTGATGTGTGTGTAAAGTCTGTGCAAAAAAAAAAAAAAGAATAGGAAAGAAATTCCATTATTTTAGGAATAACTTTAAAAATCAATTCTTTATATATATAGGACTTCCCTGGTGGTCCTATGGTTAAGACTCTGAGCTTCCAGTGCTACAGGTGCAGGTTTGATCCCTGGTCAGGGAACTAAGACCCTATATATATATATATACACACACATATATAATATACATATTGACTTATCTGGAACACTGGCAACTGGTTCCCATTGAAGGGATTCTTGACTCCTAGGGCTCAAAATAAATGCAGTTCTAATGAGACTGAGTCTTTGAATCTTAGGTGTGAGAGATTTCCCTTTTTTTTTTTTTCCTGCTGCAGTACAATGGCATGTGCTTACAAGGGCCCGCAGGGGTGCCTGGGCGAGATGGGAGCCCTGGGGCCAATGGCATCCCTGGCACCCCTGGGATCCCAGGTCGAGATGGATTCAAAGGAGAGAAGGGGGAATGCCTGAGGGAAGTCTTCGAGGAGTCCTGGACGCCTAACTACAAGCAGTGTTCATGGAGTTCCCTGAATTATGGCATAGATCTTGGAAAAATTGCTGTAAGTCTAGTCTGAATTATTTTAAAGTTGAAATAAAACTTAAAGGTTTTCACAGTTGGGTGATCATTTTAGGTGAGATTTTATTTTATTTTCCCTAAAAGACAAAAAAATATTAAGAAATGGGTACCATGTCACTTTCAACTTAGAATTAATGAAAAAATTGGTAACTTCAGAATTAATTGTATAAAAGTATTTCTGAGACAAATACATCACTGAATTATTTCAACCCTAAGAACACTTAAAATAACTTACACTTTTTTTTTTTTAATGGAAACTGTGTTGGACAGTAAGTAACTTTCCAATCTTGTCCTAAAGTGAATTTAAATTAATTCAAGAAATTCTGCTGTGGTTCCAGACATAAAGGTGGAAAGAAATCTCCAAGAAATTCCTGCACAATTGGAATTATCTAGAGGTGGGAAGTCCAGTGATATTTGTCCTTATTCTGGGTAGCAGACGCAGCTTAAAATTCTTTGGCCTAATGGGAGTAGAATGGACCAGAGATGTACTACAGTGATCATTTAAAATTATTCAGCAATATTTAGGGAGAAAAATTACTTTGTTTAGTGTTTGTTTCCAAATAGCTGGCAAGTCCCTTGGATGGTATAGAGTTGAACCTGGTGCCATTTCAAGCCTCTTTCTTCTTTTGTTGATCAACTCTATACATGGTTCCATATCCACAATATATTATTCCTTGATATTAACCACTACTACCACCAGGCAAACAGAAGAAGTTTTATTTTCCAAAAACTCTCAGGTTCTAAGTGCAACCTGTATATTATCCTTGCTTCTCATCTCAGCTCTTTAATGTCTGCTCTGTTACTTATAAAAATGTTTGAAATGGTCTCGATTGTATTTCTGTGTGATAGAATATCCATTTAGTTTTCATAGTTTGGGGACTACGACCAGTTATACTTTCATATATGATTTCATAGAAAGCATTTTGTTAAAGTGTTACCTACTTCTTTAAACACTAGACATTATAAACTGGTTGCTTTTTTATAGTTCATCAAAATTAAAAACTTTCCTTATGAACTCTGAATTATTAATATGTTTCCAGTTTCCTTGTGGTGGTCAGAATGGGTTTGGGAGCCTTTTGCAAGTAAAAGATAGTAGCACCATGAGTCAGTAGGCAAATTTTGCAAAGACCAGTTAGAGGAAAACAGCCTGGGTCTTATCATGGTGTCATAGAGTTAAAGACTGAAAACCCCGCCTGCACTTTACTCCTGATACTGTTTTCTGGTGCTTGAAAAGAAACAGGTCAGAGTAATATATTTGGGCAGTGCTAGTCTAGAATGTAAGTTCCATGATGGCAGGGATTCCATTTTGTTTACTGCTGTAATCTGTAGCATCCAAAGTATAGGAAATAATTTTGGAAGAAAAAGGAAAGTAAATATATAGATTGGTTTAGTCTAAAATTCTGAAAACTGGCTATTTTTGTTAAACTGAGAGATACCCTCAATGGAGTGAATAATTCTAAGAAAGCCATAATTCAATTTTCTTAGAGTTTCTAATATCAGTGTCTCTTACCATCTTGCAAAGAACTGGTTTCCCTCTGTAAAAGCTAAGCTTTTTAAATGTACTTTGGGGAAAAGAATAGTTGAATAAAATTCATGATACAGTTTGAAAGCATCTTTTCAATTAAAAATGAAAATGCTAATTAAACTCTATTTCTGTGTCTGTGATAGGAATGTACATTCACAAAGATGCGTTCGAACAGTGCCCTACGAGTTTTGTTCAGCGGCTCACTTCGGTTAAAATGCAGAAGTGCGTGCTGTCAGCGTTGGTTTTCACGTTCAATGGAGCTGAGTGTTCAGGACCTCTTCCTATTGAAGCCATAATTTATTTGGACCAAGGAAGCCCTGAATTGAATTCAACAATTAATATTCATCGCACTTCTTCTGGTACGTAGAATGGTGACGTTGCACAATGTGCCTCCGATCTTTAGAGAGCAAAGATTAGTTTTGAGTCCACTATGATGGTAGGTCATCACAGGTTTTCTGTGTATAGTTCTCCACCCTGGCTGCACTTCAGAATTTCCTGTAGATCTTTTTAAAAAATATGTGGATGTCTGAATCCCATCTCTGATCAACTGCATCAGAATCTCATGGTTAGAATCCAGCCGCTGTATTTTTTCTAAAAAGATCACAGGTTGAAAATCACTGAGTTAGATGAAATGGCAAAATAGCCAGTATTGCCATAGAGCAGTGGTTTTCAGCCTTGTCTCTACCTTGTGTTTAGCTGAGGAACTTTGAAAAATTGCCGTGCTTGGGTACCCCTCTTCTATGGAGTCTTACTTAGTAGGTCTGGTTGCATCCTAGGTGGTGGAACTTCCCAAGTCTCTCCTGGTTATCCTAATGTCCTCCAAGGTTGAGAACCACTAGCACAGATTGATAAAGAGGCTGGTTTCTCTGCCTTGTTCTTTAAAATAGTAGGTACAGTCCGCTGCATTTGTAAGAGAGAACTTTTCCATATTGTTTCTGTATTCTCTGCTTGCTTCTACTGGTATGAGAGAAGGGACATTCAATTAAACCAGTGGTTACTTAGGCTGTTAAAAAACAAAACAAAACAAAAAAAAAACTTGCACTTCGCTGGTGGTCCAGTGGTTAAAATGCCATGCTTCCTCTGCAGAGGGCACAGGTTCCATCCTTGGTCAGGAAGATCCCATATGCCTCTTGGCACAACCAAAAAAACCAAACAGATAAACAAGAAAAATGTAAAACTGTTGGGGTTTTTATGTTTTTTGGGGGGGGGAGGTTGATTTGTTTCATTGTATTTTAAGGTTCATTGATAGAGTTTAGAAGCCAGGAAAAGGAGAAGGGGAAAAAACTACCTGTTAGGTTGGTGCAGATGTAATTGCAATTTTGGGTCGTGAATTTTAAATCATTATAACTAGGCTCAAACACATCTTTATTAATCAAAATAGGGACCGTTATAATCAACACATTTTTGCCAATGAGAAACAAGTTTGTTTATTCCTTTAGTGTAAAAATTTGTGCTTTGAGATTTGATGAACTCTTGGAAAGCATTTTTTCCCTCTTGCTAGTTGTGGAAGTGTTTACTCTGCAAAAATTCTAGATGCTTGAAGAAGCGGTAGTAGATTGGCAAGAGGTCAGGTAAATATGGCAGGTGAGGCAAAACTTTGCAGCCCAGTTCATTCAACCTTTGAAGTGGTGGCTGTGCAATGTGCAATCAGGCATTGTTGTGGAGAATTGTGTCCATTCTGCTGACCAGTGCCAGCTGCAGGCATCGTAGTTTTCAGTGCATCTCATCACTTCTCGAGCTTCCCAGGTGGCTCAAATGGTAAAGAATCTGCCTGCCATGCAGGAGACCCAGGTTTGCTCCCTGGGTTGGGAAAATTCCCTGGAGAAGGGCATGGCAACCCACTCCTGTATTCTTGCCAGGAAAATTCCATGGACAGAGGGGCCAGATGGGCTGGCAAAGAGTCCATGGGGTGGCAAAGAGTCAGATATGACTGAGCAACTAACACTTTTGCTTTCATCAAGCATCGTTCTCGGATGTAATGGTTTCTCCAGGATTCAGAAAGCTGTAGTGAGTCAGACCAGCAGCAAACTACCAAACAGTGACCGTGACCTTTTCTGTAGTGCAAGTTTGGCTTTGTGAAGTGTTTTGGAGCTTTTTCTCAGTCCAACCACTGAGCTGGCCATTGCCAGTTTTCATATACAATTCACTTTTCGTCCCACATCACAATCTGATTGAGAAATGGTTCGTTGTTGTTGCATAGAATAAGGGAAGATGACACTTCAAAAGTGACAATTTTTAAATTTTTTGGTTAGCTCATGAGGCACCCACTTATCAACCCTTTTCACCCTCCAATTTGCTTCAAATGCCGAATGACCATACAGCGCTCGACACTGAGTTGAGTTTGGCAACTTCTTGGGAAGCTGTAAGAAGATCATCAAAGCTGGTCATGGTCAACTTCTGATGGCTGGCCTCTACACTCCTCATCTTCAAGGCTCTGATCTCCTTTGCAAAACTTCTTAAACCACCACGGCACTGTACGATCATTAGCAGTTCCTGGGCCAAATGCATTGTTGATATTGCAAGTTGTCACTGCTGCTTTATGACCCATTTTGAACTTGAATAAGAAAATCACTCAAACTTGATTTTTGTCTAACATCATTTCCATAATCTAAAATACGTATAAAATACACTACAAGTAATAAGTGATTACTCAACATTCAGAAAATTAAGATCATGGCATCCAGTCCGATCACCTCATAGTAAATAGATGGAGAAACAAGAGAAACAGTGAGAGGCTTTATTTTGGGCTCCAAAATCACTGCAGATGGTGACTGCAGCCATGAAATTAAGAGATGCTTGCTCCTTGGAAGAAAAAGTACAACCAACTAAGACAGCATATTAAAAAGCAGAGACATTCCTTTGCCAACAGAAGTCCATCTAGTCAAAGCTATGGTTTTTCCAGTAGTCATGTATGGATATGAGAGTTGGACTATAAAGAAAGCTGAGTGCTAAAGAATTGATGCTTTTGAACTGTGGTGTTGGGGAAAACTCTTGAGAGTCCCTTGGACAGCAAGGAGATCGAACCAGTCCATCCTAAAGGAAGTCAGTCCTGAATATTCATTGCAAGGACTGATGCTGAAGCTGAAACTCCAGTACTTTGGCCACCTGATGCGAAGTGACTCATTGGAAAAGATCCTGATGCTGGGAAAGATTGAAGGCAGGAGAAGGGGATGACAAAGGTTGAGATGGTTGGATGGCATCACCAACTCAATGGACATGAATTTGAGTAGGCTCCAGGAGTTGGTGATGGACAGGAAAGCCCGGCGTACCCCCTGACGTGCTGCAGTCCATGGGGTCACAAAGAGTTGGCACAATTAAGCGACTGAACTGAACTGAATGTCATAGCAAAAAAGCATAAAGTGAGAAATGCACATTAAAATGATATCTAATGTAACCACATTTATTTAAGAACGTATTGCAGTATATAATGGCAAAGTTCAACAATGCAAAACCACAACTACTTTTACATCAACCTAATATTGTCATCACCCAGACACACCACTATCAGTATTTGGCTGCCAGCTCTTTTGTTTTCTTGAGTTGTTGTGTGTGTATGGAGGTGGGGGCAGGGGGGCAAGTGAGGTGTGGGAGTGACCTACTTTAACAGCACATACTAGGGGAATCACAAGGTCTATATATCACTAGCTTCATTTCTCAGATTTCTTGAAAAAATTTCTCTCTGATCTTATACTTTATAATGGAGAGGGAAGAGAAGAGATATCCTCACTGCTAATCAGAAGAAATGTTTCAGCATTCTTAGGGACCCAAGCCAGATCATCCCCAAAATTAATATAGCACATTTATTGCTAAGGAATCAAGGGCATTCCTTCCATTTTCTTCTTCAAATCCACACAATATCCTCAAGACATAAAGAAGATATTTTAACCTCTTCTCTTTGCACATAGAGAAGGCCCAGGGAAAGAAAGTATCTGAACAGGAGAATCAGAGTCCTGGTGAATGGAAACCAAGCCGTGCTCTCATCTCCCAAGACAAGGTTTGATCAGAATGAAAAGCCTCTTCACTAAGTTCTGTGCTGTAAAGGGAGACGTGCTTTCCATCTGAGAAGCAGTCACTAAAATTTAAAAAATTTTGGTATAAACTCTAAAATTTGATTAGAAAGTGGTATGTGTTTAAATAGTAGTCAAATGCGTCTAGAGATTATCAGACTATGAACTAAGTCAGAAAAAGACAAATACCATAAGATATCTCTAATATGTGAACTTTAAAACATGGCACAAATGAATCTATATACAGAACAGAAACAGACTCACCAACATAGAGAATTGACTTTTGGTGGCCAAGGGGGAGGAAAGGACTGGGAGTGTGAGATTGCAGATATAGACTATTATATATAGGATGGATAAACAATAAGGTCCTACTGTATAGAACAGGAAACTATATTCAATATCTTATGATAAACCATAATGGAAAAGAATATGAAAAAATGAATGTGTATAACTGAGTCACTTTGTGGTACTGCAGAGACTGGCACAGCATTGTAATTTAACTATACTTAAATTTTAAAGATTAAATTATAAAGTTCAAAAGATATGTTATAAAGCAACTATGCTCCAATAAAAGTTAATAAAAAATGAAATCCATAAAAGTAAAATAGTTTATATAAGCAACTTACTTTCTGTTATATTATCTTTAAAGTTTTTATGTTAATATCTTGCTATAATGTAAGCCCTCAGGCCTAGGAACTGTCACCTAGACATACACACACTTCATCAATTATTTAACATAGCATTTACCAACCACATTGTATAAAAACTCATTTGGTATGATCAGTTGGGTAAAATGTCAGAAGTAATTAGTTATTCATAACAAATTTTGTCTTAAGATGAATTAAAGGTTGCCTCAATAGTGAATTCACTTTCCTTGTACACCGATACTCTCTTGAGAGAAAGAAAAGGAATACACTTATATTTTGCATATCAGAGGATGGCGTTAAGCCTTAAATATGCCTATCAGAATTTAGAATATCATCTTACCTGGATCTAGGAGGAAAACAGGTTGAGAACCTTTAATTCAACATCTTTTAGGTGCTTAATAAGCTATTACTAACTTATTACAGCAAAAAATGTTCGTTTGTACAGAAACCATTATTTTATTTGTTAAAGACCATGAAGTGACCATTTGACTCTCCCTGTGTGAGGATGATGCCAGACCCAACCTTGTCTGACCTGTGGAAGGAAGTGAACACATTTCTAGGCCATGGGTATTACGGGCACGCACAGCTTGGTTCTTCCAACTTGGAAAGTGTCTTGAACCAGAGACAGGTACCTGGATTCAGTGGGACTTGCCTTTAATTCACTGATGTCACAGCTGGAAGAGGCAGATTGTTTCAGGCTACATCCCTGGGCTCAGCTTGAACATACCAACCTCAACCAGATAGGAAGACGATCCAGTCACAAGCGATCATCCCCACCCTACTTACGTGTCAGTACCTGTTTTCTTAAAGAAACTGCCAACCTGTGGTTCCTTTTTGCCCTGACACAGACATCAGAGGGGTATAACTTTTGCCTGTTAAAATGAACAGTAGGGGGAATATTTTTTTAATGTTGGAGAAGAGGCTTGATAAGCTGGAATGCAGATTATATATGTATTAGTATGTGAAAGTCAGGAGGACCTATGAAAAGGCACATGTTTATGAAGCAAAAAACAAAACACAGAGGAAAAACAGGATTTAGTTAGCTTGTTTTTTCACTGTGGAGGAATTTCTATGTAAAACAGGATTCCAGGTTGAAGGACTAGTATAATGATTATGCTAGGATTTCTTTTGACATTATGGAAAGGACTAAGTCCTTTCATTTACTTAGTACCATCAAGTATATACAGGAAAGGGCTCTCTTTATTTTTTTAACTCTTAAAATGAGACATTATTTTAATTACTTAAAATTTGATCTTTTATAAGGTGTTTTCAGTTTGGTCTGCTGATAGAAAATAAAATATGGAGGCTTCAGGTGTAACAACTTGTCCCAAATGGTCACATAAATTACTGATTCTGCTTATAATCAGAATTGTATTTTCATCTTCCAGTGCTCTTTTTTTCAGATGCAAAGGTCTTTCTTTAAAAAAATGCTTACATATCACATCAACATCTTTTTTTTTAAGAAAATACAACTTTATTTAATTTTATATATATATATTTTTTATTTTTTTGGCTGAATTGAGTCTTAGTTGTGGCACACAGGCTCTTCCTCTGCGTCATGTGAGACCTTTTGTTGAGGTGCACAGACTCTCTAGACATGGCACGGGCTCCGGAGCATGCGGGCTACAGTAGTTGCTGGGCAGCAGTTTACTTACCCTGGGGCGTGTGGGATCTTAGTTCCTTAGTGAAGGATTGAATCCACATCCCCTGCATTGCAAGATGATTCTTAACCATTCGACCACCAGGGAAGTTCCCTTAGTGCACTGGTTCAGACTTGGTACCTTCACTCCTAGTGGCTAGCGCTCAGTCCCTGGTCAGAGAACTAAGACCCCGCAAGCCACATGGTGTGGCCAAAAGAAAAAAAATAAATGTAGGTTTCCTTTATTTAGTCATCAATAAATTGCTTTTTTTGGTTTTAGGTCATCTCCGTAAGTAAACAAATTCTATCTTTATGGCTGAAACCTCAAAAAATTTCCTGTGAGCTTATACCATAGAATGGATATGTATATGTGTTTGTTTTTTTTCAATTTACTTATGATTTTGGCTATGCTGGGTCTTTGTTGCTCTGTGGGCTTTTCTCTAGTAATGTCGCATGCGCTTCTCAGTGTGGAGGCTTCTCTTGTTACAGAACACAGGCTCTCGGGACATGGGCCTCAGCTGCAGCACACGGGCTCCCTGGTTGTGGCTTGTGAGCTTAGGTGCTCTGTGACACATGGGATCTTCCCAGACGAAGGATCGAACCCGTGTCTCCTGCATTGGCAGGCAGATTCTTCACTACTGAGCTCTCAGGAAAGCCCTGGATTTTATATATATATATGTATAAACTACTTATGAGATAGGAAAATGAGAACTTAGCTTTATGAGACCCTTATTAAATATTAGCATTTTAAATTTACTGTACATCAACTTGCTAGTATGCTAAAATGATAAAATTGAGCTGAAAGTTTTTGCCTTTTTATTCCAAAGAGGTTTGTAACTCTCATCTTTGTTTTGCAGTGGAAGGACTCTGTGAAGGCATTGGTGCTGGACTAGTGGACATTGCTATCTGGGTTGGTACTTGCTCAGATTACCCAAAAGGAGATGCCTCTACAGGGTGGAATTCGGTGTCTCGCATCATTATTGAAGAGCTCCCCAAATAAATCCTTTCATTTTTGTTCCCTACCTCTTTTTTATTATGCCTTTGAATGGTTCGTTTTAGTGACACCTTATATAATTTTTATGTGTACGTTGTTGTTGTTGTTCATGGCTAAGTCATGTCCAACTCTTTGCCACCCCATGGACTGCAGCACTCCAGACTTCCTTGTCCTTTATTATCTCCTGGAGTTTGCTCAGCGTCATGTCCACTGATGCTGTCTAACCATCTCATCCCCTGCCCATACTTTTCCTTTTGCCTGCACTTCTGAGTGAAGGAACATGACTAAACGTGTTTACAGACCAAAGTGTGATTTCACACTGTTTTTAGATCCAGTATTATTCATTTTCCTTCAATCAAAATTACAGTTTTGAGATTTTGTAGTTGATTAAAGTACTTTCTTCGTTTTCCCATTCCCTGAACCTGTAATTTGAAATGTTATTATGGTCTTCATTTCTTTCCTGTTCTCTTAGTATAGCACTTTTTAAAATATAAAAGCTTTGTACAAGTTGTAAATGTTCAGAATTGTTTTATATCTGTGAAATAAAACTTATTTCAAACAACCTTGCTATCTTTAATGTAATTGCTACTAAAAGGAGGATTTCTGGTACTTTATACCTGGAAAGTTGAGGATAAGCCTGACTTTGTATTTATCCATTTAACAATCTTATTTTCAATTTAGTACATGTATAGTACTGTTCCATATTTTAAGAGATTCAAAGAGAAAGGAGCATTTATGTGCCAGGAAATATATTAATACTAGCGATGACCATCAATGACCGATAACATTCCAAAATAAGAGAAAGGCTATGTGTCCCCTAAGGAATGCACGTAGTACCACCCAGGAAGTTGTTTTGCAAAGAAGAAATCAAGCCTGGACCTGATTTAGGCTCTAGATATAACCATTAAATTTTAGGAAACACAGAGGATAGAAGAATATGTTAATTGACATATCAGCCCATCAGGCCTATGGAAAACTTGAAAGACAGCTGGGTTTCTTCAACAAATATATTGCAACAAAAGAGAAAAAGACAAACATGGATTGAAAGAGATTTGAGAGATACTAACTAATTTTAATGTTTGGACTTTATTTGGCTACTTGGGATAGTAATTTTGTGGTGTAATATAGTATTTGATTATCATTTAGAGATACTGAAATATTCAAGATAAAGTGATATGATGTCTGGAATTTGCTTCAGAATAACCTTGAAAGGAAGAGTGGATGCCAGGAGGTCTAGATGAAATAACGTTGAAGATAGGTAGAAGCTGACCGAGGTGGGTAAAAATTATGACAAATGGAGACTGGGAATAAGGACATTTTGAGTGGAGACCAGAACATTAGTTAAGATCTCTTTGAATTGGCACAGATTGTGAAGACAGTTGTATTCCATGTGAATGCCCACCAAAGGACACCCACTGCAGAGGAGGCTCTTAATGACAAGGTGGACAAAATAACTCGCTGTGGATGTGAGTCAGCTTCTTTCTCCAGCACTCCAGTGCTAGTTCAATAGATCCATAAACAGAGAGGCTGTAGTGGAAAGGATGGAGGTGATGTATGGATTTGACAACATGGAATTCCCCATATTGAGGCTGGTCTGGTTAATGTCAGTGCTGGGTGCCTAATGGGGCAACAGCAGAGTCCAAAATGAGTCCCTAATATGGCATCATTCCCAGGGGGGACAAGCCAGTCATCTAAGTGCGGGCAGATTACACTGGACTTCCATCATGGAGGGGAAGAGATTCACTCTCATGGAAATATATATTCTGGATACAGATGGACCTTCCCTGCTAGCACTCCCATCCGTGGACTCATGAGAATGCCTTATCTTACATTCTGCACAGCATTGTTTCTGCTCAAGAAACTTTATGTCACAGCTAAGAAGTGCAGCGATGGGCTTGCCCCATGGAATTAACTGGTCTTACCACATCCCCCCACCACCTGGAAGTGACTGGCCTAAACAAAAGGAGGAATGGCTTACTGAGGTCTCATTACGATACCAGTTGGTAGACAGCATCCTGCAAGAATGGGGTTCTGTCTTATAGGTGCAGTGTATTCTTTGGATCAGAAAAGTGTTCTTGCTCCTACAGCCAGAATACAAGCAGCAGCAGTAGTAGGAGTGGCTTCTCTCACTGTTACATCTAATAACCCATTGGCGGCTTTTTGCTTCCTGTCCTGACAACTTTGAGCTCTGCTGGTCTGGAGATCTTAGTATCCAATAGGGGAAAGCTTCCACAGGGGACACAATAACAGTTCCGCTGAATTAGAAGATGAGAAAGTGTTAGTCACTCAGTCGTGTCCAACTCTCTTAAGACCCCATGAACTGTATAGCCTGTCAGGCTCCTCTGTCCATGGAACTCTCCAGGCAAGAATACTGGAATGGGTTGCCATTCCCTTCTCCAGGGGATCTTCTGGATCCAGGGATCAAATCCAGGTATCCTGCATTGCACACAGATTCTTTACCCTCTGGACTACCAGGGAAGATGAGACTGTGTATTTAAAACAATAGAAAATGTGTTTATCCCATGGCTTCTGTTGATCAAGACCTAGGTACAGGTTAGCTGAGTCCTCTGCTCAGGGTGTCACCACTCTGAAATCAAATTGTTGACTTAGGCTGCAGTCTCATCTGGGGCTCAGGGTCCTCTTCACAGCTCACGTGGTTGTTAGCAGAGTGAGTTGTTGCAGCTGAGTGATTAATGTCCCTGTGTTCTTGCTGCTGCCTGAGGACAGCTCTCAGCACCTGAGGTCACTCTCAGGGCCTTGCCATGTTCTACATTTTTTTGGATTGTTGTGTTTGCATTTGTCTCCAGGTATTCACTGACTTGATAGACATGAGTATGAGTGAACTCCAGGAGCTGGTGATGGATAGGGAGGCCTAGTATGCTGCAATTCATGGAGTCGCAAAGAGTCGGACACGACTGAGTGACTGAACTGAACTGAAGTGAACCAGGTATTATTTCCTCTTTGATGTCTTCAATGACCTCTTGGTTATTCAGTAGCGTGTTTGCTTAGCTTCCAGGTGTTTGTGTTTGGGGTTGTTTTTTTCCTTGTAGTTGATTTCCAGTCTCATAGCCGTGGGGTCAAAAAAGATGCTTGCTATGAAGTATGGTCAGGCCACTCAAGACGGCTGTTCTCTGGCTTTCTGTACATTCTCTGCTCAACTGGTCCTTGCTTTATTTCATGACTCTCCAGTCCTCTTAGTTATAGGGCTTAATTAGTAACTGCCCATGTGTTTGCTTTCTGCCCCATCTGCTGGTTTCCTTGGTAATTGATGAGCCAATCTGACGTCATTTCCCCCTATAACTAGTAGCCTCTTTCTCTCCAGAGTAGTGAAGATTGCTGCCGGTTAGCAGTACTGTCTGCCGTCTGCCATACACAGGGGTGGTCTAGGACCTTCCTTCAGGTTGTAAGTTGCTCTGTCCAGTAAGTCACTCATGTCTTTGTTGCCGTCTCAGGACGAGGAAACCCCTGGGAGCTGAGATGTTAAGACACAAGGATGAGGGAAGAGAAAACTGTGGGGGCGATTCCGAGGAGGCCATCCAGTAGCATGTGGGGCTCTGTGTTAGCTGTGTACCGTGAGAGATATCTTTTTCTTCTATCATGTTGATAATATCCTGTTAACCTCAGTCTTTTTCCAATTTGAAAGTAGCAGCCCTGTGCTCTTGGTTCATCTGACTGCACAGGAGTGGCTGGTGAATACAGCAAGGGACAAAATGCAAGGGCCTAAAAAGTTCAAGGACACTCCCGACCTACCACCCCTAAACAATTACAGACACAGGCTGTAGTAATTCAGAGACAGATCTGTGAGTTGAACATGGCCAGTTACCTGGAAAGGTTTGGTGGGAGCCTATAGTAACTGCACAATAGCAAGAGTGTCCTTGGGTTTCTGGTTCCAGGTAGAGTGTGATGGAACAACAGCTATATGCAGTCTATGATGTATTACAACAGATGGGAGACATTACCAAAAAAACTACCTGATTCTTTGAGCGACACAAAAAACCACTATTCATTTATGTGCAACATATAGTGTCCTCATGGACATCAATAGTGACCAAGGAATCTACTTAATCGCTGTGAAGTTCAGGAATGAAAGTAGAAGTGAAGTTGCTCAGTCGTGCCCGACTCCTTGTGACCCCATGGACTGTAGCCCACCAGGCTCCTCTGTCCATGGGATTCTCCAGGCAAGAAGTTCAGGAATGGGCAATATAAATGACATACATGGGCATTTCCACCTGCCTTACAACTCCACTGCTGCTGGGCTATGAATAGACTACTTAAACAATAGTTGAGATGGGAAACTCACTCTCAACACATGGGCACATCCCAGGAGCAACCATCTCAGTGCCAAGGCCATGTTAACCCAGAGACAAACAGTCAATACCACTCAGCTTCAACTGTTGATCACTGAACTGTTGACAACTATAGGTCAGGGCAATAACTCAGTTTCCCTTTGTCACAGGATCTACCCCCAGAGGAAGAGATTATAAATAGCCCTTGGGACTGGCAGAAAAGTCCCCAGTGATTTGGGTTTACAACCTTGTTGGAATAGGATCAGAAAGGGACTTACACCTGTCCTCTACCTGGTCCCACCTGGAAAAAGGCACTATTATGCTAACTCTGTGGTCTGGTCTGTTATACTCCCTCTTCAGTATTTGACACTGGTTATGGGCACTAAATGTAGGCAGGTGGTACAGTATTGCAGGCCAGGACAAAACCCTTAGGCAGGGGTGCCATTATCTCAGAACGATGTTACTGTTTGTATTTGCTTAGTAGTTGTGATCTTCCTGTATTGGGCCTGTTAAACATCTTGCAACTCATCCTACTCTGAGTGAAGGGAATCTGTCTGTGAACTGGGTAACAATGATGGCCTCACCACAAAATGAGGTGATTGGTGAGTCTACAGCAAAAGGAGCTATTGTCTGAAGTTCCCCGAAAATTTGACTTGATAAGCACCTGACTCCAAAGCTTGCCTGCCTCTTGGATGGTCTGTATGGCATTTGTGGTATTTGGTTGCAATGTACCTCTATCTACCTGTCCTCAGGGATATCGCAGAAGAGGGATGGGCTGAGATTATAAGGGTCATACATGTATGGGTGGAATTGTATGACTAGGCAATTCAGGATGGCTGTTTTGCTCTCCGTACATCTCCTCCTCAACTAGTCCAAGCTTCACTCACATGACTATCCAATCCTCTTAATTATAGGGCTTAATAGTAACTGCCTGTTGCTTGCTCCCTGTCCCAGCTGCTGGTTTCCCTGGAAATTGATGAGCCAGTCTGACATTAATTCCCCCTATAAATGGAAGTCTCCTTCTTCCCCAAGCAGCAAAGACTGCTGCCACATCCTGCTTGCTGTCTGCCACACACAGTGAGGTGCTGCTCCAGGACCTTGCTTCAGATAGGGTAAGATCCTCTATCAAATAAGACACTGATGACTCGTGCTATCTTGAGGCTCTTTAGTCCTGAGGCTGGGCAACTGCAAGACTCCCAGGCCTGCAGGGTAGAGCCCAATGTATGATTTAAATCTTCAATTTAGTGGGCCTTGTTTTGTGGTCTAGCATGTGATGTATCCTGGAGGATAGAACTTTTGTTTTTGGAAAACTTGCCTGGTTAGATAGGTTGGACCCACCCATGATAATATCCCTCTAGTTGACGGATTAGGGACCCTAATTACACCTGAAAAATTCTTTTTGCTATATTGTTATATAATCATGGAGATGATATCCAACTGTATTTAAAGGTCCCCACAACGTTCAAAAGGAAATTATAGTGGTGTTTACCCTGGGGTCAGGAATTGTGGGGTCCATCTTAGAATATTGCATGCCACATAGGGCCACCTGACCTTCTTATACTCCTTATACCACAAACCAAAAGGTGAAAAAGGCTAATTTAACTGGTGCGACTGGCACACTAAGCACAGGCTGCTGCCGCGACCAGCCCACTAAGCGTGGCTGAGAGGAGCCACCCCATGTCCGAGGTCAGGGGCAGCAGCCAGGAGGAGCAACCCAATGTCCAAGGAGCTGTGGCTCTGTGGGCACAGGAGGGCTTAGAGGAGCTATCCCATGTTGAAGGTCAAGAAGGGCGGTGGTGTGGAGATAACCGCTCATCCAAAGTAAGGAGCAGCGGCTGCGCTTTGCTGGAGCAGCCGTGAAAAGATATCCCACGCCAAAGGTAAGAGAAACCCAAGTAAGATGGTAGGTGTTGCAAGAGGGCATCAGAGGGCAGATACACTGAAACCACACTCACAGAAAACTAGTCAATCTAATCATACTAGGACCACAGCCTTGCCTAACTCAGTGAAACTAAGCCATGCCCGCCGAGCAACCCAAGATGGGCAGGTCATGGTGGAGAGGTCTGACAGAATGTGGTCCGCTGGGGAAGGGAATGGCAAACCACTTCAGTATTCTTGCCTTGAGAACCCCATGAACAGTATGAAAAGACAAAATGATAGGATACTGAAAGAGGAACTCCCCAGGTCAGTAGGTGCCCAATATGCTACTGGAGTTCAGTGAGAAATAACTCCAGAAATAATGAAGGGATGGAACCAAAGCAAAACAATACCCAGTTGTGGATGTGACTGGGGATAGAAGCAAGGTCCGATGTGGTAAAGAGCAGTATTGCATAGGAACCTGGAATGTCAGGTCCATGAATCAAGGCAAATTAGAAGTGGTCAAACAGGAGATGACAAGAGTGAACGTCAACATTCTATGAATCAGCAAACTAAAATGGACTGGAATGGGTGAATCTAACTCAGATGGCTACTACTGTGGGCAGGAATCCCTCAGAATAAATGGAGTAGCCATCATGGTCAACAGAAGAGTCTGAAATGCAGTACTTGGATGCAATCTCAAAAATGACAGAATGATCTCTGTTCGTTTCCAAGACAAACCATTCAGTATCAGGGTAATCCAAGTCTGTGCCCCAACCAGTAATGCTCAAGAAGCTGAAGTTGAATGGTTCTATGAAGACTTACAAGACCTTTTAGAACTAATACCCAAAAAAGATGCCCTTTTCATTATAGGGGACTGGAATACAAAAATATGAAGTCAGGAAACATCTGGAGTAACAGGCAAATTTGGCCTTGGAATGCGGAATGAAGCAGGGCAAAGACGAGTTTTGCCAAGAAAATGCACTGGTCATAGCAAACACCCTCTTCCAACAACACAAGGGAAGACTACACATGGACATCACCAGATGGTCAGCACTGAAATCAGATTGATTATATTCTCTGCAGGCAAAGATGGAGAAGCTCTATACAGTCAACAAAAACAATACCAGGAGCTGACTATGGCTCAGATCATGAACTCCTTATTGCCAAATTCAGACTTAAATTGAAGAAAGTAGGAAAAACCGCTAGACCATTCAGGTATGACCTAAATCAAATCCCTTATGATTATACAGTGGAAGTGGGAAATAGATTTAAGGGCCTAGATCTGATAGATAGAGTGCCTGATGAACTATGGAATGAGGTTGGTGACATTGTATAGGAGACAGGGATCAAGACCATCCCCATGGCAAAGAAATGCAAAAAAGCAAAATGGCTGTCTGGGGAGGCCTTACAAATACCTGTGAAAAGAAGAGAAGCAAAAAGCAAAGGAGAAAAGGAAACATATAAGCATCTGAATGCAGAGTTCCAAAGAATAGCAAGAAGAGATAAGAAAGCCTTCCTCAGCGATCACTGCAAAGAAATAGAGGAAAACAACAGAATGGGAAAGACTAGAGATCGCTTCAAGAAAAGTAGAGATACCAAGGGAACATTTCATGCAAAGATGGGCTCGATAAAGGACAGAAATGGTCTGGATCTAACAGAAGCAGAAGATATTAAGAAGAGGTGGCAAGAATACACAGAGGAACTGTACAAAAAAGATCTTCATGACCTGGATAATCATGATGGTGTGATCACTCATCTAGAGCCAGAAATCCTGGAATGTGAAGTCAAGTGGGCCTTAGAAAGCATCACTA
>SJXQ01008860.1:164447-237668 GCA_006408695.1 Aepyceros melampus
CCCTTGGACTGCAAGGAGATCCAACCAGTCCATTCTTAAGGAGATCAGCCCTGGGATTTCTTTGGAAGGAATGATGCTAAAGCTGAAACTCTAGTACTTTGGCCACCTCATGCGAACAGTTGACTCATTGGAAAAGACTGATGCTGGGAGGGATTGAGGGCAGGAGGAGAAGGGGACGACTGAGGATGAGATGGCTGGATGGCATCACTGACTTGATGGGTGTGAGTCTGAGTGAACTCCAGAAGCTCACTCAGGGACAGGGAGTGAGCCTAGTGATGGACAGGGAGGCCTGGCATGCTGTGATTCATGGGGTTGGAAAGAGTCGGACACGACTGAGCGACTGAACTCAACTGACCCGAATTATCAAAGGAAATTGTTTGCTACTATAATGGAAGCAAGGAGGACTTTGTCTGGAACCCAGGAGATTTTCTACGGTTCCTCTCAGTACTTCCACACCCACAGTAAAGGTCAATGAGAAGCTACAGGAACTGGAAAAAAGAAAGGCAGGATAATTGAGGAGTCAGACCCTTCAGAAGGGAAGGATAGAATCATTCTACCTGGTAAAGAATCTAGAGCTGTGGGTTCTGGCTGAGGGCAAGAAAAACAAGGAATAAGCAGGTGAAGGTGGAAGCTGTAGACATTAACTCTGACCCCATGAACAATTACAGAAACCAGGAAGGGTAAATGCATATTTTCTGTTATTTGTATGTATTTGTATATTCTAACCCTCTTCTACTTCCCATTTTAATTTTATATAAAACTAGGTGGAGGTCAACTTTAAAATGTAGTCTTTAGTGGAACCAAGACTGAGATTGAAGCATAATTAATATAGGCAGCAATGAATTCACTGACCATTGGGTTTCGGGTCTTACTTGAGTGAAGGGCAGGAAGGGCAAGAATTTCACTTATTACAGGGTTAACTGTTTCTTGCTAAAAATATAGTTAACTGTTGTGCAGGTATTGAAACAGGTGTAGAATGGTGCATATCAAAGTTGAATAGTCAAAGGGGTTGACTGAACTGGTTATAAGCTTATGCTTCCTAGCTCTAAATTCTTTCTCCAGTTGCACACCCAGAATGTGCACTCCTTCCACTATTTTGCAGCCCCAGCCCAGGAGGCCTGGTGATCACCTTGCTAAGAGTCTTGTAAGAGGCACACCACATGCTTCTGGCCTCAGGCTTTAACAACCTTTTGTCTCCCATCGCACACACTCCCAAGCATGACTCCTGACTTTCTTGCCCACTGCAGGGTTGCTCCTGAGACCTTTCCGAGGTGGAGAATGCCTGCTCTGACTTAGCACCTGCAGAAACATCTTGGCTTCCTCAGCAACCAGTTCATATTCGTTGGCTTGCCTGTGGCCTCAGTGATCACTGTTTATCAGTTCAGTTCAGTCGCTCAGTCATGTCCGACTCTTTGCGACCCCATGAATCACAGTACGCCAGGCCTCCCTGTCCATCACCAACTCCTGGAGTTCACTCAGACCCACGTCCATTGAGTCCATGATGCCATCCAGCCATCTCATCCTCGGTCATCCCCTTCTCCTCCTGCCCCCAATCCCTCCCAGCATCAGGGTCTTTTCCAATGAGTCAACTCTTCACATAAGGAGGCCAAAGTACTGGAGCTTCAGTTTTAGCATCATTCCTTCCAAAGAAATCCCAGGGTTGATCTCCTTCAGAATGGACTGGTTGGATCTCCTTGCAGTCCAAGGGACTCTCAAGTCTTCTCCAACACCATAGTTCAAAAGCATCAATTCTTCTGTGCTCAGCCTTCTTCACAGTCCAACTCTCACATCCATACATGACCACAGGAAAAACCATAGCCTTGACTAGACAGACCATAGTCGGCAAAGTAATGTCTCTGCTTTTGAATACTATCTAGGTGGTCATAACTTTTCTTCCAAGGAGTAAGCGCCTTTTAATTTCATGGCTACAGTCACCATCTGCAGTGATTTGGAAGCCCAAAAAAATAAAGTCTGACACTGTTTCTACTGTTTCCCCATCTATTTCCCATGAAGTG
This sequence comes from Aepyceros melampus, assembly GCA_006408695.1. NCBI lineage: Eukaryota > Metazoa > Chordata > Mammalia > Artiodactyla > Bovidae > Aepyceros > Aepyceros melampus. The sequence goes on from SJXQ01008860.1 coordinate 166,463, forward strand.
ACGGGGCCAAATGCCATGATCTTTGTTTTCTGAATGTTGAGCTTTAAGCCAACTTTTTCACTCTCCTCTCTCACTTTCAACAAGAGGCTTTTTAGCTCCTTTTCACTTTCTGCCATAAGGGTGGTGTCATCTGCATATCTGAGGTTATTGATATTTCTCCCAGCAATCTTGATTCCAGCTTGTGTTTCTTCCAGTCCAGTGTTTCTCATGATGTACTTTGCATAGAAGTTAAATAAGCAGGGTGACAATATACAGCCTTGACATACTCCTTTTCCTATTTGGAACCAGTCTGTTGTTCCATGTCCAGTTCTAACTGTTGCTTCCTGACCTGTATATAGGTTTCTCAAGAGGTAGGTCAGGTGGTCTGGTATTCCCATCTCTTTCAGAATTTTCCACAGTTTATTGTGATCCACACAGTCAAAGGCTTTGGCAGATGATTCTAAACAAATTCTGACACAGGCAACCTGGCAAACTCTCACCATCCAGTGTCATCTGCAAATACACATTTTCCAATGAAAAAAATTCAACTAAAGATTAAGTTTAAAAAGGAATTCCGTTTGAGCCAAACTGAGGAGTCTAACCCAGAAAGCAAATTCTTAGAAAGCTCTGAGAACTGTCCCACCGGTTAGAAGTTGAAGGCATAGATACACATTATTGAGACAAAGAATTGTACATCAAAATGACATGCTGATATTTTACATAAAATTCACGAAGGACATATAGTCTGAGTAAGCACAAACGAAGTGAGCAGCAAGTCACTGTGACCCCCAGCAGAGCTGGAAAAGAACATTATTCTTTGGAGAAGTTACCTTGCTAGGGACTTCCCTGGCAGGCAGTCCAGGGGCTACGACTTTGTGCTTCCAGTGCAAGGGACACTGTTTCAATCCTGGTTGAGAAACTAAGATTCTACATGCTGTGTGAAACAGCCAGCGATTTCTTTTTTTTAAGTTACATTGTTAGTGTCAGAAAAAGAAGAAAAAATTGATCTTTAGGGTCGAGCAGGCACTCCTGTCTTTGGGCAGGTCTGGTTAATGTGTAATGAAGGCCTGAACAGGATTTTGGGTTTAATGTTTTTTGCCCTGCATTTAAATTTGATTCCATCAGAGGTATGAGTGCCAGAGAGCTTCCAAGCTTGGAACTTGTCAAGGACAAATGGATATGTTGTGTCTTTTCCATAAATATTAGTAAAAACTGTGGTGACCAAGGACAAAAGAGCAGATAAAACCAAGGAGGGTCTTGGAACGCAGGAAGAGAAAAACCAGACCCTCGTCGTCCTTCCCTCCCCCATGTTGCAAGGCCCTCCTGAGCAGTATAACCCATCTCCGCTCCTACGCCATAGGGAGAAGGTACTTGCCTTACTCTTCCCCCAACCCAGTATTTGTGCCTCATCCAATCAGCAAATGACCCTCAAGACCCCTATGCCACTCCTTGTACCCTGGGTATAAAAGTGGACTAAGGACCCCTGTTCCAGCGTCAGTTCTCCCCTGAGCTGGCCTGCTGTTCTAACAGCGTCTCCCATTCTAAAAAACTTTACTTCCCTCTCATTCTGTCTCTTGTCTGGAAATTCTTTTCCAACCTGTGCATGGACCGTGACAGAAAGGAGTTAGCCATGTACCCAGGTGACACTGATTTGTTCCATTTGTCAGAAACCCAATTTGAGTCTAACCTTTCTTGTTATATTGTTGTCCCTGACTCTGAAATTTTGGAATGGGAATGTGGGGTCTTTTTAATGAGTTCAAGCTCGTTCTGCTTGCTACACAACAGCCCAAGGAACCCAAGACTTGAGGTGTTGAGGCAAGGAAGAGACTTTAACTGCGGAGCTGGCAGTCCTAGAAGATGGCAGGCTAGTGCCTTTAAATAACCATCTAACTGGGGTGTGGATGCCAGGTCCTTTTATAGATCAGAAAGAGCAATGAGGAACTAAAGTCAAAAGTCAGAATAGGAGGGAGCGGCAGTTCAGTTCAGTCGCTCAGTCGTGTCCGACTCTTTGCGACCCCATGAATCGCAGTATGCCAGACTTCCCTGTCCATCACCAACTCCCAGAGTTCACTCAGACTCACGTCCATTGAGTCCATGATGCCATCCAGCCATCTCATTCTCGGTCATCCCCTTCTCTTCTTGCCCCCAATCCCTCCCAGCATCAGGGTCTTTTCCAATGAGTCAACTCTTCGCATAAGGTGGCCAAAGTACTGGAGCTTCAGTTTTAGCATCATTCCTTCCAAAGAATTCCCAGGGTTGATTTCCTTCAGAATGGACTGGTTGGATCTCCTTGCAGTCCAAGGGACTCTCAAGAGTCTTCTCCAACACCACAGTTTAAAACCATCAATTCTTCTGCGCTCAACCTTCTTCACAGTCCAACTCTCACATCCATACATGACCACAGGAAAAACCATAACCTTGACTAGACGGACCTTAGTCGGCAAAGTAATGTCTCTGCTTTTGAATATACTATCTAGGTTGGTCATAACTTTTCTTCCAAGGAGTGAGCGCCTTTTAATTTCATGGCTGCAGTCACCATCTGCAGTGATTTTGGAGCCCCCCAAAAAACAAAGTCTGACACTGTTTCTACTGTTTCCCCATCTATTTCCCATGAAGTGATGGGGCCAGATGCCATGATCTTCGTTTTCTGAATGTTGAGCTTTAAGCCAACTTTTTCACTCTCCTCTTTCACTTTCATCAAGAGGCTTTTTAGCTCCTCTTCACTTTTTGCCATGAGGGTGGTGTCATCTACATATCTGAGGTTATTGATATTTCTCCCAGCAATCTTGATTCCAGCTTGTGTTTCTTCCAGTCCAGCATTTCTCATGATGTACTCTGCATAGAAGTTAAATAAGCAGGGTGACAATACACAGCCTTGACGTACTCCTTTTCCTATTTGGAACCAGTCTGTTGTTCCATGTGGGGAAGTAAAGTGAAAGCGTCTTCAGTCTGCAAAACATCCCCAAGAGAATGCTTAGCCTTTGGAAGTGAACTGAAGTCAGCCTTTGGAAGGGGTGTGTTAATCTCTTTTATTCACAGGTTCGGTTCAGTTCAGTCGCTGTCATGTCCTACTCTTTGTGACCCCATGAATCGCAGCACGCCAGGCCTCCCTGTCCATCATCAACTCAAGGAGTTCACTCAAACTCGTGTCCATCGAGTCAGTGACGCCATCCAGCCATCTCATCCTCTGGAATCCTCTTTTCCTCCTGCCGCCAATCCCTCCAGGCATCAGAGTCTTTTCCAATGAGTCAACTCTTCACATGAGGTGGCCAAAGTACTGGAGTTTCAGCTTTAGCATCATTCCTTCCAAAGAAATCCCAGGGCTGATCTCCTTCAGAATGGACTGGTTGGATCTCCTTGCAGTCCAAGGGACTCTCCAGAGTCTTCTCCAACACCACAGTTCAAAAGCATCAATTCTTTGGTGCTCACCTTTCTTCACAGTCCAATTCTCACATCCGTACATGAACACTGGAAAAACCATAGCCTTGACTAGACAGACCTTAGTTGGCAAAGTAATGTCTCTGCTTTTGAATATGCTGTCTAGGTTGGTCATAACTTTTCTTCCAAGGAGTAAGCGTCTTTTAATTTCATGGCTGCAGTCAACATCTGCAGTGATTTTGGAGCTCAAAAAAATAAAGTCTGATACTGTTTCCACTGTTTTCTCATCTATTTACCATGAAGTGATGGGACCAGATGCCATGATCTTCGTTTTCTGAATGTTAAGCTTTAAGCCAACTTTTTCACTCTTCTCTTTCACTTTCATCAAGAGGCTTTTTCGTTCCTCTTCACTTTCTGCCAGAAGGGTGGTGTTATCTGCATATCTGAGGTTATTAAGATTTCTCCTGGCAATCTTGATTCCAGCTTGTGCTTCTTCCAGCCCAGTGTTTCTCATGATGTACTCTGCATATAAGTTAAATAAGCAGGGTGACAATATACAGCCTTGACGGACTCCTTTTCCTATTGTGAACCAGTCGTTGTTCCATGTCCAGTTCTAACTGTTGCTTCCTGACCTGCATACAGATTTCTCAAGAGGCAGGTTAGGTGGTCTGGTATTCCCATCTCTTTCAGAATTTTCCACAGTTTATTTGCTCATGAGCCAACTGTTTTTCTTGGGCTCAACCACATGCAAGTTTCAAATATCAATTCAAGTGCTGGGTTTGTGGAAAATTAACTACATCCAGTACTCCCAGGTTGCCTTGAAGGATTTCTCTTCTCCAAGATGGTCCCTAAACATTTTAAAATTAATTCTAGCACTGTGCAATCTAAAGTCACCACCAATACCACTGAGTGATACTTTCTTATTTGTTAACTCATCTTATGACCCATGAAGTGTCAAATTTTTGCTCTGAACCATCTTCTTACTTCAAGCTTAGGGAAAATACTAGAAAAATGATTTGATTCAGGAGGATTTTGGGTAAAATCTTTGCTATTGATATTGCTACCACTATCAATTTAGTTTCTGGAACTTATAAGTTGATATTTTCCTGCCTTTCAAGCTGTGTCACCTACTTGTACTAAGATAATGTCTAAATGACTTGAAATTCTAGATTATGTCTGCAGTTCTCTATAAAATCATGGATATACACAACACACATGTGAGGAAAGTGGGCTTAAAAAAGTCTTCCTGGACAACTTAGAATTGAACGTCAGTCCTTGCCAAACATCCTGCTAGTACTGCTGCTGCTGCTAAGTCACTTCAGTCGTGTCCGACTCTGTGCGACCCCATAGACGGCAGCCCACCAGGATCCCTTGTCCCTGGGATTCTCCAGGCAAGAACACTGGAGTGGGCTGCCATTTCCTTCTCCAGTGCATGAAAGTGAAAAGTGAAAGTGAAGTCGCTTAGTCATGTCCGACTTTTAGCTACCCCATGGACTGCAGCCTACCAGGCTCCTCCATCCATGTGATTTTCCAGGCAAGAGTACTGGAGTAGGGTGCCACTGCCTTCTCCGCAGTTCCCCAGAAAGGAGAGAATCGGGCAATTAGAACTTGACATGGGGTACATGATAGACCCTAGGACAGGCAAGCAGTGGCCCTGGTCTTGAGTAACCAAAGAGTTGATCACCAAATACTTTCTAGTTAAAGATTACTTCGCAGTTTCCCCCCATTGATAATTAAATTTCCTGTTGTATGGCAAGACAAGAAAAATTTAAACAATTTTTTCCTCCGCCCTTGGTAGCCTCTGTCCCCTCTGCTGTGCATTGTGTATCTGCATTATGCATCCACCAAGCTTCCTCATGAGCAGAAATACCTGCTCAATCATAAAGAGAAACATTCTCTTAGCATCACCAAGACAGCTCCTTAAAAGATAACATTCCTTCTTGATCTTATAAGGGGCCATGATGATGCTTAGATCTGGACTGTATAAACTGTCAGTAATATATCACTTAAGGAACAGCTCTGTCTCAACAAGCTTCCAAAACTGTGCCTTTACTTCACTTCTCAGAGCTTTCTGATATGCTCCTCCTGGGTTTAATCCTCAAATTTGACTCAAATAACAGTTTCCATTTCTTAGATTGACTTGTTTTCATACGTTGACGTGTCATAGTGACTTGCTTCCTCACTTATGTCAATGTTTCAGATACTACCTCCTCAAAGAGACCTTTCCCGACCTCAACCAGCCTACGTGACATAGCAACGCTATTCCCACTATTCCTTAGTTACTTCTAGCATTTAATATCTCAAGTTATATTATGCATATTTTGGTCACTCACAAAAATGAGCGTTCCCTAAAGGCAGGAATGTTGTGCAGCTCACTCACTGCTCCACCCTCATGTGCGGCAGCGTACATGGATGGCACAGAGCAGCAAGGGGTGCTCTAACCGTTGTTCGAGGGGAATGAATGCTCGGAACTCTTGCAGGGTTTGTAGAAATCTTCCGTTCTTAATCTAGAACTGTATTTAATGCTAATTCGTCCTGCAAGTCTGTATGCCCTTGCTGCTGCTAACAGGAATTATGCCTTATTAATTTAGGGGTACACAGGAGGTATTCAAATGACACTACCTCTAAAATTCCAACTGCAACCCACTGTCTTTCCATATAGGGACTACTATCAGGATTTTATATGAATTATAGTTTAATTCAAACATAGGAAAATATATCACATTTATAATGCATTCCTCTGCATATAACAAAGTAAATACAACTAAATACTGATCATTTCATCTTTATTTTTAAAAGCTATTTTTAAAATATAAAAAATAGACCTCTTTTCCAAGAACCATTTAAATATGGCTTTGAAAACCACAATATTTTATTTACAACAAATAGCTGGTAGTGCAAAAAAGCATTCATATGTAAATAAAAATTACTTACTGGAGTAGCTAATAGGTCACCTTATATAGATACGAGACGATTGAGGGTATATTTGTTGACATTAGGATCATTCTGGCATCCTTTTGGGTCAGAGGCCTTTATAGACAATTACCATAACTCAAAAGTAAAATCAAGAATGGCCTTTAGAGTTATCTGTATTTAAACCTGACTTTGAGCAACCAATGTAGATTGATCAATTATTTGGAATCTGAAACCACATATGTGAAATCTGAAGTGAAAGTTAAAACTTTTCATTTTCAGTTTGTCAACAAATATACCCTAAATCATCTAGTATCTACATAAGTTTATCTATTAGCTACTGATTTATGGTCAGGAAGGCTAAATAATGGCTGATACTGTTGGATTTTGTTCTGATTTTATAAATAAAAAAGATAGTAAGTATCTATGGCAAAAAATAATAGTGGGATCCAGGATTACATTTTAAATTATGAAACCAGACTCTGGGAATAAAGTAGTGATGGAATGACAACACATGTCAGATATTTCTCAAAGTAAAAGTAGTATATAACTTTTTGAATTTTTCAAATTTCAATTGCATTCCAGCTGAATTAAAGCACATTTATGGAGGATTTTTTTTTTCCCACCAAACTTTCCCAATTCAAAAATGGTCAGGATTTGGGGAATATCTTTCACAGTAAATCTTTAACGTTTAATTTACTCTTCAAATATCAATGACATCTTTTAAGAGGCCATTTTCTTGCTATTGACAGAGGTTGATTTCTAAAGCCAATCCAGGCAAATGAGTTCAGAAAAAGCAGCGCATTCTTCAAATCCATCCAGCAAATGCTGCAAATCGGCTTCTACTTGGACAATGAAATGGAGAAAATTTGCGAAATTCTCCACTTGGTGTCAATTTTACTGTTATGTTGCTGGCAGCCATTTCAGGGACAGGTAGCCAAGTCCCATACCCATGGGGAAGGCAAAAGCAGAAAAACATGGTGAAGACTGAGCTGTTCTGTGACTTCTAATGATTATAGACCAAGTTTGATTATGAGCCATGTCGCTGTGCAGTAATCTTCTGAGTTTTATGTCTCAAATACAAATAAGCATGTTGCTGCCTTGGGCAGATGTACTGGAATTATCTGCTCTTAGTTTATGTCGTCTTTTCTAAGGCCAAGTAAAAAATGAGAGACATTTTCATATACCACAAAGGTGATACAGCAGGCTGGAGTCACTCGAATCAAATTGGGGGCAATTCCTTTGTAAAATCCATTGATGCCTTCTTTCCTTTAGAGAGAGAGAGAAAAAAAATATATATATATACATGCACACACACTTAATTTCCTACAGAACTAGTCTGAAGACACAGAAGTTTAGCAGACAGGGCACAGAGCCAGCATTCAAACCTCAGTGGGATTTGAGTTCATGTTTTCAATGTTCTGAAATAACAGTTTATGAACCATTCGTAGGGCTTACATGCCTTTTGTGGGAATGAGGAAGAGAGGGCACGGACACCTCAAAATGAACTAAAAAGCTCTTTAATCATAACCATCTTCCAGATGCCTTTAAATGTATGAACATGTAGGAGTATTAACTGATCTAACACAAGCATTAAACATTTGATAAATAAATGCTAGACAATACTAAATACAGCACACACAAAAATAAAACTTTATTTCCTTCATGCCTAGAGTTGGAATACGGCCTTGAAACTTCTCACTTAGGTTCTCAATACAGATTTACTGAAGATTCAATTCAGTCAACTGAATTGAAATACTGAATATTCTGTCTGACCTTTTAGAATTAAAAAGAAAACATGGGGATGTCTACCTGTAACAGTTTAAGGATTCCCATAAGGAAGAACAAGCGTCTCTTCCACATATAGAAACAAGTTACTTGCAAAAGTCCTGATACCAGTAGAGATGTGGGGCATTCTTAATTATATTAAATTAGGTTTTTTATGACTCCCTATGCTCAATGCCATTCAAATAGTTTACAACACTTGAAATTTAATTTGTAAAAGCACTTTCACATATCTCATTTGATTTTTATAAACAACTCTGTCAACACAGAAACTCAAATTTTACAAATGAAGTCAAGTCTCATGTAGTAAATGGGATATGTTCAGGAAGGAGCCATCAGTCATGTCTTCACCACAGACATGGTCTTTGCTATAAAACTAATGTCAGTTGGATAGTTTAAGATTTATAAGGTACCTCCTAAGGGCCATTCTAACATACAGGTGCTCTTACCTCCATGTCTTTGTCATTACATCCAACACACCATTGTAAAACATGTGCTGATCTTGCAGACGAGCTCTTATAACCTGGTAGGGGTATGTTGCTGCCACAGCAAATATTTTGGATAGTGCTGCAACCGATATATATTCTACTGTGCTCTAAAATGACAATATAAGACATTATTTTTTAGATGGAATTTCTTTAGAAATAAAGATGGGAAAACACTGAAGTGGATCCATAAGTAAAAATCAGTTTCCTCTCTTAACACAAACTCTGTTTTTAACATTTATCTGTTCTGTTTTTAACATTTATGTGTCATTAGCCTATAAAGCATTTAGCTATAAATTAAATTAGTGGCCGAGTTGGTACTCATCATCATAGCAATACTACTAAACATGATAAAATTTCCATCTATTAAATGTCCATAGAAGTAAATATCTTTTTTTTTTTTCAAATTCATCTTACCAATTGTGCTTCTGGTAATCTATTGATATGTTGGTTGTATTTCAGCTTCAATAATTCATATGCCATAAACTGAAGGGCACCATGTGATGTTCCAAACAGCCCAGGACAAACCCCTAAAAAAGATAAAGAAAAAAAGGCTAAACTAACCAAGTTCCCAAAGGACCACAGCTTATGGGGAGGGGAGTAAGGAACGGGTGACCTCAGTGTGTGACTTAGAGAAATGGTTATTCAAAGTTTTAGACAGTGCTCCTCACCCACCAGTGTTATGATACTACTTTTGGTGAAGGTGAAGTTGCTCAGTCGTGTCCGACTCTTTGCGACCCCATAGACTGTAGCCTATCAGGCTCCTCCGTCCATGGGATTTTCCAGGCAAGAGTGCTGGAGTGGATTGCCATTTCCTTCTCCAGGGGATCTTCCCAACCCAGGAATCGAACTTTTGCAGGCAGACGCTTTACCGTCTGAGCCACCAGTGAGAACAAATGGTTTAAAGTATAATTTCAATGCAGAGTTCAGTTTTCATAAATTGTTCTTTGCTCAAATTTGGCTTCTTCTCAGGACTGACTACAGGTCATTATGACCAACCTAGATAGCATATTAAAAAGCAGAGATATTACTTTGCCAGCAAAGGTTCATCTAGTCAAGGCTATGGCTTTTCCAGTGGTCATGTATGGATGTGAGAGTTGGACTGTGAAGAAGGCTAAGCGCCGAAGAATTGATGCTTTTGAACTGTGGTGTTGGAGAAGACTCTTGAGAATCCCTTGGACTGCAAGAAGATCCAACCAGTCCATCCTAAAGGAGATCAGTCCTGGGTGTTCACTGGAAGGACTGATGTTGAAGCTGAAACTCCAATACTTTGGCCACCTCATGCGAAGAGTTGACTCACTGGAAAAGACCCTGATGCTGGGAGGGATTGGGGGCAGGAGGAGAAGGAGATGATAGAGGATGAGATGGCTGGGTAGCATCACTGACTTGATGGACATGAGTCTGGGTGAACTCCAGGAGTTGGTGATGGACAGGGAGGCCTGGCATGCTGCGATTCATGGGGTCGCAAAAAGTCGGACGCGACTGAACTGACAGGTCATTCAGAACTCAGACAACAGAGCCGAGGGAAATTACAATTGTCAGCTTCAGAAAGATGTTGATGATAATTTATTACCTTATATAATCCACGCACACCTTCATACTTATATATTTTCACAAGCGTATCAAACATTCCTTTATATTGCCGCTGTGAAGCATTAACAACACTATCGTACTGTAACATAAGGCGAGTTTTTGTTACCCATAGTGGGTTGGTGATGCAGAGGGTCATGGCTCCTGAAATCAGATTTAAATACTATTATTACTCAGCATACAGGTACTTCTTACTTCTGACAATCCGAATTAAGAACAGTCTGTTTATATAAAGAAGGGGGGGTGTTCAGGGGTGGTACCTACAACTGTAAGATATGGTCTCTGAGGCACAGACCTAGGGTTAACAAATGGGTAGCATAGTTTTTGGTGGTTTTAAAAAGTTCTCCATGTGGTTAGTGAGAAGTAAATTTAAAAGGAGGTAAAATGTAAAACACTCCCTTTGAGAGGTGTGAGGAGAGCAAAGATGTCCTGGCTCCTAAACCAGGTGTGGAGAACAGATGGAGGTCCTGGGAAGCAGATGCTGATGAAGAGACACAGACGCTTAAGAAGAGGACACAGTACAAGCCAGAGGGACTGAAGACTGGGGAAAAGGACCAGGAAATCAGCATCTCAACCATCTGTGCATGTGTACACATATACCCACCTCAACTTCATCACAGTCTTCCTCAAACCCACTCAAAGTAGCCATTATACCTCAAAAATTAAATAACTACATAAAGACAAAGGTAATATTCACATTCTTTACAGAAAGTGACAAGTTTATAAATAAATAAATAATCTGGTTTAGTTTCTCATTTGCTGCGTTTCCTAAGTAGTCCTTTATTCAACAGATATTGAGTCCTATGTGACTCAGGTCTCTGACAGCAGTTAGGTAGGTATTCAAAAATGAGCAAGATAATTCTTGCCTTAAAAAATCAATCAGTAAACAAGGGAGGGGAGGTTCAAGAGGGAGGGGACCTATGTATACCTATGGCTGATTCAGGTTGAGGTTTGGCAGAAACCAACAAAATTCTGTAAGCAATTACCCTTCAATTAAAAAATATATTTAAAATTTTAAAAACTCAGTCAACATTAAGAAAGCAGGGTGGGGAAATTTCCTGGTGGTCCAGTGATTGGGACTCAGCGCTGTTACACCTGGTGGGGGAACTAAGTGCTCACAAACTGCGTGGCGTGACGTGACGTTGCTACTCCCCCCGCCACCCCCCCCCCAAAAAAAACAACCAAGATAACAAGGTATCAAAGCAGGACTTATAAGTCCTACTTTAAGACCACTAAACACTATGCCTACCCATTCATTAACCCTGTGCCTAAGGGACCACAGCTTACAGTTGTAGGTACAACCCTTGAGCACCCCCGTAAGTCTGAATATTATACATACATGAGGCAATTAAACAAGGCTACTAAATTGTTTCATTTGAAGATTGAAATCCTACTTTAATTGAAGAACACTATATCAAATCATCTTAAATCAGAGTCATAAGCACTCTAAATGTTGTATCCTTTGTGATAAGTAAAATTCTTGAAATCTACCCAGGGCAATCCATCAGTATACCTGCCTTCTAAGAAATTTAATGTGATAACTGATTAGCATAGTTAGAGGAGCATATTTATAAACTCAGATGTTCACAGAAAAAAAGGCAAATAAAGAACAAAAGTGAAAACCAAGTTGGAAGCTGATGTTTTATATTTCACACACCACCTTACCAGCTTCAGCAGCTGAGATGAGATACTCTGTTGCCTCTAACCGTTCAGCTCTGCCTTCTGTCTTATATGACTTGATGGCATTGTAACTGGAAGAATAAAACAGAAACACTTGGATAAATATTTGAATGGGGATCACAAAGCAGGAAACGCTATTTTCAACTGTGGGTAATTTAACAATATCCCAAAAGTAGAAGTCAATGCATAATCCAACTACAAAATAAGACCTTTTTCAAATAATGGGTTTACTGGAAGACTACACCGTCTCTCCCCCCAAATACGGAAAGCTGGCAATACGTATGTAAAATATTTTCATCACACACTCAACTGTTAATCAAAGAAAAGATAACACAGATGATATCATGAGAGATTTAGAAATGACTACTGATCAGAGAAGGCTCTGTGGAGGAGGCAGCACTGAGCCAGGTATGGAGAAACCAGGATAGGGAAACAGGAGCATAAGTAAAGCGATGGGGAGTGGATGGGAAGACCTGGTTACTTGAGCCACACTTGAATGAAACACTGACATTTCTGCTTTACTTGGCAGAAAACAGTCACAAAATACTTCTGAGTTAAGGGAGTTATCAATCTCCTTTTTTCTCTAGCTCCAATTTCCATCTTCCAGGAAGACGACTTCAACTAAATAAATCTTTCCAAACTTCACCAATCCATTTCATCAAAAAACAAGTATATTGTTTTATTATAAGATGATTTCAACACATTAAACCTTACATGGCTTGCCCTTACAAACTCTCTTTAAAGAATACACACAACTCTAAAGTTATTACCACAATAAATTTTATACATACAGTTTCACCCATTTAAGCATTCCTTACAACTGAAAATAGGAAAAATATTTAAACAATATTAAGGTTGGTTTTTAATTTGCTTTCACTTACAAAACATTTTAAGGTTGGTTTGGATACTGCCATAAGATTATAAGAGATCAAGTAAACTAAAGGACACAAAAGAGGAAAAGGCATATATACCAGGAGAAACAGTGGAAACAGTGGCTAACTTTATTTTTGGGGGTTCCAAAATCACTGCAGATGGTGACTGCAGCCATGAGATAAAAATATGCTTGCTCCTTGGAAGAAAATTTATGACCAACCTAGAGAGCATATTAAAAAGCAGAGACATTATTTTGCCAACAAAGGTCCGTCTAGTCAAGGCTATGGTTTTTCCAGTAGTCATGTATGGATGTGAGAGTTGGACTATAAAGAAAGCTGAGCACTGAAGAATTGATGCTTTAGAACTGTGGTGCTGGAGAAGACTCTTGAGAGTCCCTTGGACTGCAAGGAGATCCAACCAGTCCATCCTAAAGGAGATCAGTCCTGGGTGTTCGTTGGAAGGACTGAGTTGAAGCTGAAGCTCTAATGCTTTGGACACCTGATGCGAAGAGCTGACTCATTTGAAAAGACCCTGATGCTGGGAAAGACTGAAGGCGAGAGGAGAAGGGGATGACAGAGGATGAGATGGTTGGATGGCATCACTGACTAAATGGATATGAGTTTGAGTAAACTCCAGGAGTTGGTGATGGACAGGGAGGCCTGGCGTGCTGCAGTTCATGGGGTCACAAAGAGTCGGACACAACTGAGTGACTGAACTGAACTGAGCTGATGTTTCCCTAAAATGCTATGTATTAAACAAAAGCCTCCCTATTCATGGATTCAGTTTCGAACATCAGAGGCAAGCTCAGAGCAGCACATGCTCCTCCACCGCAGGGTGATAACGCTTTGTTTCCTCACCCTTGAACACTCAGTTACTTGAATGTGGCTGCCACGGACGCTACCTGTGGCTTCTTCAGTAAGCATCCACTGGCCGGTATAACAAATGGTGATGCCAGTAAAGGAGTGAGGAAATGAACGAGCTTTGAAGATGAAGGAGTAGGTCAAACAGGAGATGATAAGAAGAAACACGCCTCAAGACTCTCTCAGTCATGCACTGGCTTTGACTTTCTTTTCCCAAAGGGCTGTCCTGTGACACAGGCTCTGATGAGGGCTCCACGATCTGCCCACTTCTGCTCTGTCAACTTCAATATGAATCACATGTGTTTTGGGAAGCTACCTTCCTGATTCATCTCACAGAAACGGTTTCTCGAAGAGTGTCCATTTCATCCTTTTACCTTCTTCCTATTAAGAACTTTTTCCCAAACCAAATGCTTCTGAATGATAAAAGCTTACAGAAAATGAGACTAATAAGGCATTCTATGCTTCCTAACTCTTCAAGTCAGAGAAACTGCTTAAATGATTCATTTTGCTTCACCAACTGATTTTTTAAAAAATCATTAAAAACAAAAATTCCTTTTATTTACATCTGTAAAATCTCCCAGAGCTACTCACAAAAAAAAGTAGAGTCCCCAGGATAAACCTGCACCCCAACATTTGGGGTCACTCCTTGGTAAAGTCCCCGTAGTCCATCAAGTTTCCAAATGGTGGTCAAGCAATGCACAATTCCTTTATATTTTGGTCTCAATTCCAATCCGTCACTCACTGCAGTAAAGGATACACAGAGTTAGGTGGAAGCAAAGTTCTAGCTCTGAATTATAAACATATGTCACACAGTCAGTCATATAAAGGAGGCAAATTCAAAAGAAAATCATTTTTTGTTGATAAAATTATTTTCCACGATTTGACATTTTTAAATTAATACATTCATATATTTATCCAAGTTTTAAGTGCTTAGTATGCTCTCAATAAAAACTTGGATAAAAATATGAGCAGTGATAAAGAAAGAAAATACAGAGAATGGAATAAAGGTTTCTGGAAATTCTCTTGCCACCATCCCCACCAACACACACATCAACATCAGAAGAGAAAGTAGAAAATCTCATCCATTCTTTTCTCTCAAAAGTTCTAAATTAATAAAACATGATAGGGTAAAACAAAAACTAAGTGATACAATATACATTCTATGTTTTTAAAATAAGAATTCCATAAGAATGTTTTGGAAGTTTAAAAGACAACACTTATTTTAAGTAATTTCTATTTTATGAAAGATTCCACAAACCAAGAAGAGATTGAAAAGAGTAATACAGACGTAATATATCTAATTTACAAAAAAGGATTCACAAATAAGAAAATGACAAACAGTCCCTAAAAATTTTATGGGCAAATTACATAAACTGCTGATTCATAGAAAATTACACATGGTCAAATGGAATAGAATGGAGAGGCCAGAAATAAACCCACCCACTTACGGCCAATTAACCTGTGACAAAGGAGGCAAGAATGTACAATGGAGAAAAGAGAGTCCCTTCATAAGTGTGTCCCTTCATAAGTGTGTTGGGAAAACTGGATAGCTACATGCAAAAGAATGGAATTAGAACATTCGCTAACACTATGTACAAAATAAACTGAAAATGGATTAAAGACCTAAATTTAAGAATGGATGGGGGTCGGGTTGGGAGTTCATGTACACTCGTGGCTGATTCATGTCGATGTGTAGCAAAACGAATACAGTATTGTAAAGCAAAACAAACTAAAAAAATAAAAATTAATTAAAAAAAAAATGGATACCATAAAACTCTTAAGAGGGAAACAGGCAGAACACTTTTTGACATAAATTGCAGCAAAATCTTTTTGGATCCACCTCCTACAGTAATAAAAATAAAAACAAAAATAAACAAAGAGGACCTAATTATACTTGAAAGCTTTTTTTCCTTGGCATATATCTGGAGAAAACTCTCATTCAAAAAGAAAAATGCACCTCAATGTTCATTGCAGCACTATTTGCAATAGCCAAGACACAGAAGCAACTTAAATGTCCAATGAGAGATGAAAAGATAAAGATATATATATACATGCAAAGAGTCAGACATGACTGTGCAACCGAGCGCACACACACATACATATACATACACACAATGAAATAATACAAAAGAACGAAATGATGCCATTTACAGCAATATAGATGGACCTATCATACGAACTGAAGTCAAAGACAAATATCATATGACACTGCTCACATGTGGAATCTAGAAAAATGACACCAACCAACTTATTTACAAAACAGAAATAGACTCACAGACTTAGAAAACAAACTTGTGGTTACCAAAGGGGAAAGGTGAGGGTAAGGGGTAAATCAGAAGGCTAGGATTAACATACACATACTACTATATATAAAATCAAATCAACAAAGACCTAAGGGTGGAGCACAGGGAACTCTACTCAATACTCTTTAATAACCAATATAGAAAAAGAATAGATACATGCACACGTATGTAACTGAATCACTTTTACTGTACACCTGAAACTAACACAATGTTGTAAATGAACTATATTCAATATAAAATAAAAAATTTTAAAAAGAATGTCATACATACAACATGAGAAATTAAGCAAATATTTTATAAATGGAGTATAATCTCTAAAAACTGAATTACTATATTGTACACCTGTAACATATAATATTATATTTGATAAAAAGCACTGAAAGAGTTTTCAACCTCACCAATAAAATACAAATTAGACAAGGCAGCTTTTTCTTTTTACCTTCAGAATTAAAAGAGTTTTATGGTTTGTTATAGGGAAATTTTCATGGCCTTTTTGAGAGAAGTTTATCACTGTCTAATAAGACGCTTACTCCTTGGAAGGAAAGTTATGACCAAACTAGACAGTATATTAAAAAGCAAAGACATTACTTTGTCAATAAAGGCCCATCTAGTCAAGGCTATGGTTTTTCTAGTAGTCATGTATGGATGTGAGAGTTGGACTATAAAGAAAGCTGAGCGCAGAAGAATTGATGCTTTTGAACTGTGGTGTTGGAGAAGACTCGAGAGTCCCTTGGACTGCAAGGAGATCCAACCAGTCCACCCCAAAGGAGCTCAGTCCTGGGTATTCATTGGAAAGACTGATCCTGAAGCTGAAACTCCAATACTCTGGCCAACTGATGCGAAGAGCTGACTCATTTGAAAAGACCCTGATGCTGGGAAAGATTGAGGGCAGGAGGAGAAGGGGACGACAGAGGATGAGATGGTTGGATGGCATCACCAACTCAATGGACATGGGTTTGGGTAAACTGTGGGAGCAGGTGATGGACAGGGAGGCCTGGCGTTTTGCGGTTCATGGGGTTGCAAAGAGTCAGACACGACTGAGCAACTAAACTGAACTGAATAAAAATTCAAATGCAATTATTCTTTGACTTAGAAGTTCCATTAAAAATATATCCTATTTAAATATGGCCCCAAATTTACAAAGATACACATACAACGAGGTTCACTGAAACATCTGTGATGGCAAAAGTGAAAGTAATTTCAATATCCAAAACCAGGGAAATGTTTAGATAAATTATGATATATTTATATTGTGGACTACTCTAAATATTCAGAAAGATTGACAGCTATAAAAGGGATAGACTGAAACACTGCATATGGTTAATAGCTATCTGCAGAGAAAGAGACTGGCTATGAGTAGTTACAGGGGAAGAATGGTAACAGCAATTCAATATACAAATTTGATGATGTAAAGTAAACAATGATGATGTACATTTTGTAATAAAATAAAACAAAGCAGGTCTAGGGAAAACTTTTTAACCTTTATTTCTGTTATCCTTCACCCAAGAACATTTTCGGATGCTTCACATCTCCAACAGAAGCACTTTTTAAAACCTTCTTCATGTAATAAATATTAAACTAGCATACAATTGGGCTTCCCTGATAGCTCAGTTGGTGAAGAATCTGCCTGCAATGCAGGAGACCCTGGTTCAATTCCTGGGTTGGGAAGAACCACTGGAGAAGGGATAGGCTACTCACTCCAGTATTCTTGGGCTTCCTTTGTGGCTCAGCTGGTAAAGAATCCACCTGCAATGTGGGAGACCTGGGTTTGATCCCTGAGTTGGGAAGATTCCCCTGGAGAAGGGAACGCTTCCCTGGTGGCTCAGATGGTAAAGGCATCTGCCTGCAATGCAGGAGACCTAGGTTCGATAATTGGGTTGGGAAGATCCTCTGGAGAAGGAAATGGCAACCCGCTCCAGTATCCTTGCCTGGAGAATTCCATGAACAGAGGGGGCCAGATGGGCTACAGTCCACGGGGTTGCAAACAGTCGGAAACGACTGAGTAACTTCACTTTCACTTTCAGCATACAGTCATTCAAAATGGTGTTTTAAAAAGCAAAACATGTATGCTGCAGAACATTTACAAAATATAGGAAGGCATGTGCTTAGTCACTAGTCATGGTCAACTCTTCACGACCCCATAGCCTGTAGCCTGCCAGGCTCCTCTGTCCATGGAATTTTCCAGGCAAGAATACTGGAGTGGGTTGCCATTTCCTTCTCGAACAGGAAGGCATAAAGAAAATAAAAACCATGCACAATGCCACCACTCCAAGATGACTGCCCTTATTGTACTAAACTTCCTCTCTTTCTTTTTTGTCTGTGGATATAAATGCCAGTCCTCTACCTCTAGACCAGACCCTTTTGTTGATCTTCAAATCTACATAAATAATGCAACAAACACTGCAGCTTGAACAATCCAAAACTGAACTAGTTTTCTCCATCCCTTTTGAAGATGCTCTTACTCACTACTCTGTGTTGGTCAATAAACAGGGATTCTTTGGTAGCTCAAACGGTGAAGAATCTGCCTGCAATGCAGGAGACCCTGGTTTGATCCCTGACTCAGGAAGATCCCTTGGAGAAGAGAATGGTATTCTCCACTGCAGTATTCTTGCCTGGAGAATCCACGGACAGAGGAGCTTGGTAGACTATAGTCCATGGGGTCTCAAGAGTTGGACCTGGCTTAGCAACTAACACATCATCTATACAGATGCTCAAGACAGAAACCTTGACACTCCTCCTTTCACAGCCTCTTACCAATTAAGACATCCTGTTGATTCTATATCCCAAGTCTTTTCCTGGACCCGTCCATGTCTCTCAGTTCACACTGCCGTTGCCCATTTAGAACACCATCACTAGCAACAGAAATTAAATTAGCTTTCTTATCTCCAGTTTTGCTGTCTCACCCCACTAGTCACACTGCAGGCTGAGAAATCTTTCCATAAATGTGCATTTCAATAAGTCACTTATTTATTATACTTAAAACTATTCTACACCCCAAAACAATTAAGAACATTATTCCTTCACACATTACCTAAGACCCTCCATTACCCTTCTGCCACAAGCCCCAGTCTCCTCTTTATTCTCTCTCTCTCTCTGTTCAACAAAGCTGCCTTAGGGAACTTACTGCAGAGTATTTGGCTCACTGAAGCCTACACTTCAAAATATTTGATGAAAATTGCTAGATTGTTCAACAGTTTTCAGTTCGTACACAGCCCCTGACCTTAACACTTTGGCACAGGCTATTGATGGTCTGCCACGAAAATTCTCTTCCTACCTATCCCTTCATACAGGTAACTTTGATTCCTCTTTCGTTTCCTTCATATCCTCTAGATGCAGTTTCCCATGGCATACCATACATTCCCTACCATAATAAAATACTCTTCATTGCAATAATTACTGGGGTTGTTTTGTTCAACTATCCTGGCTTCTCATTGCTTGTGAGAGCAGAGACTACTTTTTCGTTGCAATATGTACACTCCAATCATAGTGCTTTGTACATTGCAGGATCTCAAAATATATGTGCTCAATTGATATAGCCTGAATATTTTCCATTTCCTTTCCAGAACCAGAGTCCACTCTTCTCTACCATGTTCTGCCCTAGAAGTCTGATGTTACCTCTAGCTTCTAGTGAGTTGGCCTGGTGGAGCCCAGGCAGATGAAAGGGATAGAAGAGAGCAGATGCAGATATTAATATTTATTATTGCAGAGGTTGCCTTGGGTAGGCTGCATTCCTCTACTGAAGGTCATAGTTCCTCTCAAGGTAGCCCTCTCTCAATGACTCTCCCTGTCCTGGGGCCCTTCAGGTGACAAGAGCCCAAACTGTTTCTAGTCCCCAAATACTGCATTATTCTTTGTGGTTTTCCTATAATATGCATTGTTTTTGTCAGTCCCTAAGTCATTCTGACTCTTTGCGACCTCATGGTCGCAGGGTTTCCCTGTCCTCCACTATTTCCTGGAGTTTGCTCAAATTTACATGCATTGAGTTGGTGATACAATCCAATCATCTCATCCTCTGCCACCCTCTTCTCCTTTTGCCTTCAATCTTTCCCAGCATCAGGGTCTTTTCCAATGAAGCAGCTCTTCCCATCAGGGGGCCAAAGTATTGGAACTTCAGCATCAGTCCTCCCAATGACTGTTCAGGGTTGATTCCTTTAGGATTTACTTGTTTGATCTCCTTGCAGTCCAAGGGGCTCTCAAGAGTCTTCTCCAGCACCACATTTTGAAGGCATCAATTCTTTGATGCTGTCTTCTTTATGGTCCAACTTTCACATTTGTACATGTCTACTGGAAAAACCATAGGTTTGACTATACAGACCTTTGTCAGCAAAGTGATGTCTCTGCTTTTTAATGCAATGTCGAGGTTTGTCATAGTTTTCCTTCCAAGCAGCAAGCATCTTTTAATTTCATGGTTGCAGTCACTATCCACAGTGATTTTGGAGCCCAAGTTTGCCATGAAGTATGGGACCAGATGCCATGATCTTAGTTTTTTGAACGTTGAGTGTTAAGCCAGCCTTTTCACTTTCCTCTTTCACCTTCGTCAAGAGGCTCTGTCATTCCTTTTTGCTTTCTGCCATTACATGGTGGTGTCTGCATATCCGAGATTATTGATATTTCTCCCTGCAATCTTGATTTCAACTTGTGATTCATCCGGTCTGGCATTTTGCATGATGTTCTCTCCATATAAGTTAAATAAACAGGGTGAGAACACAACACAGCCTTGTCCTACTAACCTGCTTACCTCTTTGTAAACAGTCCTTTTGTTGCACTCAATATGCTAGCAAATGTGGAAACTCAGCAGTAGCCACAGGACTGGAAAAGCTCAGTTTTCATTCCAATCCTAAAGAAGGGCAATGCTGAAGAATTTTCAAACTACCGGGCAATTTCATTCATTTCTCATGTTTATGCTCAAAATCCTTCAAGCTAGGCTTTAGCAGTATGTGTATCAGGAACTTCCAGATGTACAAGCTGGATTTAGAAAAGGCAGAGGAATCAAAGATCAAACTGCCAACATTCACTGGATCATAAAGAAAGCAAAGGAATTTCAGAAATATATCAACTTCTGCTTCACTAACTATGCTGAAGCCTTTGACTGTGTGGATCACAACAAACTGGAAAATTTATTGAGAGATAGGAATACCAGATCACCTTACCTGTCTCCTGAGAAACCTATATTTGGGTCAAGAAGCAGCAATTAGAACCTTACATAGAAAAACTGACTGGTTCAAAACTGGACAACGAGTACAACAAGGCTGTATATTGTCACCCTGTTTATTTAAGTTATATGCAGAGTACATCATGTGTAATGATGGGCTAGATGAAGCACAAGCTGGGATCAAGATTGCCGGGAGAAATATCAACAACCTTAGAGATACAGATGATACCACTCTAATGGAAGAAGATGAAGAGGAACTACAGAACCTCTTGATGAGGGTGAAAGAGGAGAGTGAAAGGCTGGCTTAAAACTCAACATTCAAAAAAGTAGATTATGGCATGCGGTCCCATCACTTCAAGGCAAGTAGAAGAGGAAAACGTAGAAGCAGTGACAGATTTTCTTTTCTAGGGCTCCAAAGTCACTGTCAATGGTGACTATAGCCATGAAATTGGAAGATGCTTGCTTCTTGGAAGGAAAGCTATGACAAACCTAGACAGCATATTAAAAAGCAGAGACATCACTTTTCCAACAAAGGTCCATATAATCAAATCTATGGTTTTCCCAGCAGTCATGTATGGATGTGAGAACTGGACCATAAAGAAGGCTGAACACTGAAGAATTGATGCATTTGAATTGTGGTGTTGGAGAAGACTCTTGAGAGTCCCTTGGACTGCAAGGAGATCAACCAGTCAATCCTAAAGGAAATCAACTTTGAATATTCATTGGAAGGACTCCAACACTTTGGCCACCTGATGCAAATAGCAGGTTCATTGGAAAAGACACTGATGCTGGGAAAGTTTGAAAGCAAAAGGAGAAGAGGGTTATAAAAGACGGAATAGTTATTATGTTTTTATAAAATCAATATATGGTAAAATAGAATTTCCAAAAGATCCTCCACTTCCCTACCAAAAAAGATTTCTAAAGCCTTTCAAAACTAAGATCTGAACAATGATATGATGGTGCTGCCTCTCACAGATATCCCATCATTCGTACAAACAGTCCTCTGGTTGGCATGTGAATTGTTTTCTCTCTTTGCTATTATCGAAAGGTCTCTAAAGAAAATTCTTGTCAACAATTTGCACAAATCCTTATATACTTAGAAGGGGAATTAGAAGGGGTTAAAGGGTATAAATTTAAGGTTACAAATTTTGCACTGAAACTGTGCCCCCAGAAAATTTATACAAATTACAGTGCACTAGTCATATCCAGGCATGCCTAGTTCAATGTGCCCTCGCCACTACTTTTGTGCATACTGCAACCTGGCAAAGAGACACTATATACCAATGCCAGGCTAAGGGGGAAAGCCAGTTTCTTTCATCATTAACCTTGACAATGTTACACCATGAAGTGGATTGAAGTACACTAGGCTTTGTTAGATGACCCAGGTTTGATATTTAACTTCCCTCATTAGCTACCTGGTGTTTTCTTCCTGAGCTTTAACATCCTCTTTTATAAAAGTGGGGATAAACATTCCCTACCTCGAAGGTTGTGGTGAGTTTTATAAAAGATAAGTTTAAAGGGATGGAGCTGAGTAACTGGTTCTCAAGAAATATTTTGCTGTGTACTTTAGAATCTTTCTGGTGGTTCCCTTGGATTTCATGGCTCTCATTTTTCTGTATTAAGTGCCTTCGAAGTAAGTTTTCCTTTCGACAAGCTCACAACACAATTTTCCTTTTGAGGTAAAAAAAACCAAAACAAAACAAAAAGAAATCACACAAAATCACTGATTCATATATGAACCAATGATTCCTTTGTTTTGAAAAGTCATTTAATCCTAGAAATAGAGTATGAAATATCTCAGTAATAGGCAACATCATTCTGTACCCTATACTTCATTAATACTATAACCTTATCTACTTTATCATATATTTAGGATCAAATCTTTTGTTTTGAAAAATATTCATTTGTTCACAGATAATTTTTTGTAAAAAAAAAAAATTTAAGGAAACAATGTATTGATTCCTTATCATTGCCAGGCGAAGAAGGAATATAAGCCTAAGTATGACACAAACTCTGACCCTGAGGAGGATATAATTCTCAAGGCAAAATGGACAATCTCATGACAAAGTCATAAGCACTGTGGTACACCTCTGAAGAGCTATAGGAATAAGGAAGAAACATGATCACCACTATATACAGCAGCCCCTGGAGAGAGGCAGGAGGGTGACAGGGAAAGCAAGAGGGCAGATAAAGGGGAGAGTCCTGAAGATGATTAGAAACTTCTCTTTGGGAAAAGGAGAAAAAATTTCTCTCTAGACAAGTGGACAGCTCGTACAAATACATGAAGCATCACAGCACCTGGCGCTGCTGGGGAGAACCCTGGGGACATGGCACAGCTGAAGCGCACAGCTCTTAGAGGGAAAGGATGGTAGAAATGAGCTCACGAAGAAGGACAAGGGCCTCTTTAAGGACAGAACTACACCCTTCCTCTAGTTCATATAGTGAAGCCCTAACCCTCAACGCAAGTGTACTTGGGATAGGGTCGATAAGGAGGTAATCAAGATTAAATGGGATTTACTTCCCTGGTGGCTCAGAGGTTAAAGCGTCTGCCTCCAATGCGGGAGACCTGGGTTCGATCCCTGGGTTGGGAAGATCCCCTGGAGAAGGAAATGGCAATCCACTCCAGTACTATTGCCTGGAAAATCTCATGGACAGAAGAGCCTGGTAGGCTACAGTCCATGGGGTCGCAAAGAGTCGGACATGACTGAGCGACTTAAGGGCGGGGCCCTAAGTCAGTAGTGCTGGTGTCCTTATAAAGAAGAGACACAGCAGGAGTGCATAAGCACTGAGAAAAGGCCCTGTGAGGACACAGAAGGCAGTCATTTGCAAGCCCAGGAGAAGGGCTCCACCTGGAAACCACCCCTGCTGGTCCCTTGATCTTGTACTTCAAGCCCCCAGAACTAGGAGAAAATCAATTTCTGTGGTTTAAGCCACCCTGCCTGTGGTATTTTGTTATGGTAGCCCTAGCAGACTAAGACAGGATAATTGCAAACACTCCTGAAAATCACAAAAGAACGTTTGCCTATGATCAAAGTCCCATATTTCTCAAACTTGGGTTCAGGTGTGCCTAAGATAATCAAATATGTGTTTAGAAAGGAGACCCTGGCACCCTGGGGGGAATGCATTTGAAGGTGGAAAACCTGGAAGCAAGAAAACAAGAGACGACTGCACAGCTGCTGAGATGAAGAGGGTTTGAATTTGGGCCTCTCTAAAGTCTTCTTGCTATATAAATCAAATACAGTGAATACTTTTGGCCTAAATGGCCTCGTAATTGTCTCAAAAACACTTGCCACTGAGCATTTTACAGTTACATCTAAATACTCCCTGCGTAACTGTTACTATGGCCTATGACAGTGCTAACAGATGCTGACAGACACAATCGTGTGTGCGTGGGTCAGTCATGGGTGACTCTCTGCGACCCCATGGACTGTCGTCCACCAGGCTCCTCTGTCCACGGAATTTTCCAGGCAAGAAATACTGGAGTGGGTTGCCATGTCCTACTCTAGGGGATCTTTGACCCAAGAATCAAACTCAGGTCTCCCACATTGCAGGGGGATTCTTTACCAACTGTGTCACAAGGGAAGCCCAACAGACATAACTGGAAGATAGAAGTTTGCTGAGCAAGAGGGAGCCCAGACAGGGGACACTAATTTCAGCTACCCTATTACAACCTGTTTCATTTGTTGCATGTTAGTTTTATCCCTCCTTTCCTCTGTCACACTGAAGAGCTGGTCCCTCTTAATAAATACAACCAATCCCCTTTACTTGTACTGTCTCAGCATTTTGAAAGCTGCAGATGGGTCCAGAAACTGATTTAGCAGATTATTAAAAAAAAAAAAAAAAAAAACAAGCAAAACAAAAACCACAACAGACTGGAGTAGAAGACAATATAAATGACATCACAAGCAGTAAGTACTGCTTTACGAAACTTGTTTCAGTAATATGTGTGTGCTCGTATCAGATAGCAAAGGTAAAAATTGATTTCCTAGAGACTCACAGACTTAGAAAATGAACTTATGGTTGCCGAGGCGGAAGGGATAGTTAGGGACTTTGGGAAGGTCACGTACACACTGCTGTATTTCAAATGGATAACCAACAAGGACCTACTGTATAGCACATGGAACTGTGCTCGTTATGTGCCAGCCTGGATGGGAGGGGCATCCAGAGGAGAATGGATACATGTGTAAGAATGGCTGAGTCCCTTCACTGTTCACCTGAACTACCACAACATTGTTCATCAGCTATACCCCAAAACAAAATAAAAAGTTTTGGGGAAAAAAAAGAAAAAAAAAAATTCCTACTGAGAGTTGTGGCCAGAAAAGTTTGAGAGAGACTGCTCTAGATTCTGTTTGCTTAGAACCCCTAGAAATCTCACTAATCATCTTCTTGCCTCCATCTCCAATCTCTTCATTTTTATTTCTTCCCAACAAAATAAAAACTCAAATATCTCATCTCCTGAGTGTCTCCTTTCAGATCCCAGTGCCTCCCTGTCAGTCAAGCTTCTGGAAGAGAAAACTATAATCTCAGCTTGGACTTTCTCACCTCCATTGCTTCTCAATCCACTGGAGGCTGGTTTGGCCTCCACCTGCTACTGCAGTTTAAAGACCTCCATGTGCACTTTGGGATTCCTCTCTTTTTATCCCTTGACTAGCATCTGACATAGTTTACTTCCTAAAACATACTTCTTTGGGCTAGTTCCACTCTCTTCTGATTTTTCTCTTAATTCTTTGGCCGTTAAATTTTCTTGCAGTTTCCTTCTCTTCTACCCATCCTTTAAAAGCTGGTTTTTAGGCACTCTTTCCACTCAACAGGGGTAGTCTCTCAATCACTAAGTAGTTTCAATTTCTACCCTCATGCTTTGGTTTCTACAACTCCAGTTCTGATCTCAAACTGTTTTTGAACTGTGGTGCTGAAGAATACTCTTGAGAGTCCCTTGGAGAGCAAGGAGATCAAACCAGTTAATCCCAAAGGAAATGAGTCCTGAATATTCATTGGAAGGACTAATGCTGAAGCTGAGGCTCCAATACTTTGGCCACCTGATGAGAAGAACTGACTCATTGGAAAAGACCCTGATGCTGGGAAAGACTGAAGGCAGGAGAAGGGATTGACAGAGGATGAGATGGTTGGATGGCATCACCGCCTTGATGGACATGAGTTTGAGCAAACTCTGGGAGATAGCGAAGGGCAGGGAAACCTGGCATGCTGCAATCCACGGGGTCGAAAAGAGACATGACTTAGCAACTGAACAACAGTCCTGATCTCATTCCTAACATCCAGACCTGGTTTCCATTTTTACGTGGCATAAAAGATGTGTCAATCTGGAAGCTTAACTTTCTGGAATCATTTCATTTCAACCTCTAGCATTTTACCCTTTAGATATACCAAACTACCCATTTAGGGTTTCAGTCTAACAGCAAAAGGTATGGAATCAGACTTCCGAGTTTGAATCCCTATTTCAACACTTTGTAACCCCAAGTAAGTTACTAGATTGCTCTGTGCCTGTGTTTTCTCATGCACAAAATGGAGAAAATAACAGAAACTAACTCTCATAAAAGAGAGAATTAAGTGAGTTAATACATATAAAGCAAGTCTTAAAAGCATGCCTGGCACATAGCAAGCAGTCAGTAAGTTATTATTTATGCTATCAGGTCCTGCAATACCATATACACAGAAAACTTGACCGTATGCTATTCTCGTTAAGGGTGCTCTACATTTAGGTTCCTTAGATTAACCTATACATTATTAGGATTTCAGGTTATTTTAGAAAATTACTATTTTCATTTCACATTCTTTGTTGAGATGCCCACTCACCATTCTTGATGGCTTAAAATGATATCTTGAAGTAATAAGGGGCCTCAATAATCACCTCAAGTGACCTTTCCACCCAACACAAGAATGTTTTCTAGCCGTTGTCATCCGACTGCCGAACCGCTAGTATTCACCGCCAGTTTCACTTCTGAGCACCACCCACTCTGCCAGGCCAAAACCTGCTTCCCTGTAATTTCCACCCAACCTCTGCCTTTCAGATTACCTGCAATAAGGCAGCTCCCTTTCTCACACGGCAGTTCTCTAAATACCCATAAGTCCCTCCCATGTCCTAAGTTAAGCTAGTTCCTTTAGTTATTTCTCACAAGAAATGATTTCTACTCCTTCGACTATTCTGGACACTTCTGAATTCCAACTTGCACCTGAATTCATTGAAATATTGCAGGTTTGCTTTAATGCTCAAGACTAACATCCCCATCACTAGGTATTGTAATTTATTAAAAGGGCTTAATTTAATGAAAGCTTTAAAAATCCTAGCATTAATGCTGGTGGCCGGTCAACTATACAATATTTTCATTTCAGTTATTCATCTTCCTAAGTTTTCTTTTCTATCACCATTTCACAGCCACACTGGTGCTGTGCACAGCCACGCTGGGGGTTTCCTGTTTCACAGTTCAGTTCAGTTCAGTCCCTCGTTGTGTCCGACTCTTTGCGACCCCATGAATCGCAGCACGCCAGGCCTCCCTGTCCATCACCAACTCAAGGAGTTCGCTCAAACTCACATCCATTGAGTCCGTGATGCCATCCAGCCATCTCATCCTCTGTCATCCCCTTCTCCTCCTGCCCCCAATCCCTCCCAGCATCAGGGTCTTTTCCAATGAGTCAACTCCTCGCATGAGGTGGCCAAAGTACTGGAGCTTCAGCTTTAGCATCATTCCTTCCAAAGAAATCCCAGGGTTGATCTTCAGGATGGACTGGTTGGATCTCCTTGCAGTCCAAGGGACTCTCAAGAGTCTTCTCCAACACCACAGTTCAAAAGCATCAATTCTTTGGTCCTCAGCTTTCTTCACAGTCCAACTCTTGCATCCATACATGACTACTGGAAAAACCATAGCCTTGACTAGATGGACCTTAGTCAGCAAAGTAATATCTCTGCTTTTGAACACTATCTAGGTTGGTCATAACTTTTCTTCCAAGGAGTAAGCGTCTTTTAATTTCATGGCTGCAGTCACCATCTGCAGTGATTTTGGAGCCCAAAAAAATAAAGTCTGACACTGTTTCCACTGTTTCCCCATCTATTTCCCATGAAGTGATGGGACTGGATGCCATGATCTAAGTTTTCTGAATGTTGAGCTTTAAGCCAACTTCTTCACTCTCCTCTTTCACTTTCATCAAGAGGCTTTTGAGTTCCTCTTCACTTTCTGTCATAAGGGTGGTGTCATCTGCGTATCTAAGGTTATTGATATTTCTCCCGGTAATCTTGATTCCAGCTTGTGTTTCTTCCAATCCAGTGTTTCTCATGATGTACGCTGCATAGAAGTTTAATAAGCAGGGTGACAATATACAGCCTTGACATACTCCTTTTCCTATTTGGAACCAGTCTGTTGTTCCATGTCCAGTTCTAACTGTTGCTTCCTGACCTGCATACAGATTTCTCAAGAGGCAAGTCAGGTGGTCTGGTATTCCCATCTCTTTCAGAATTTTCCACAGTTTATTTGATCCACACAGTCAAAGGCTTTGGTATAGTCAATAAAGCAGAAATAGATGTTTCTCTGGAACTCTCTTGCTTTTTCCATGACCCAGCAGATGTTGGCAATTTGATCTCTGGTTCCTCTGCCTTTTCTAAAACCAGCTTGAACATCAGCAAGTTCACAGTTCATGTATTGCTAAAGCCTGGCTTGGAGAATTTTGAGCATTACTTTACTAGCATGTGAGATGAGTGCAATTGTGCGGTAGTTTTTTACAGTCTTCCTGCAATTCCTAGATCTTTAATTTTGTCCTATCTTGATTACCTTAACTGTCACTTCAGTCCTACTGGTCTGCTAATATGCTCTCCATTTAATTAATATTACCAGTATTCTCAGGTACCAAGAATCCCCTTTTCTCAGGCATAGTCTGCACCACAGCACTGTCTTAAACTCACCAGGCCAAGGACTCTAAAATGATCATCTCAACCATCACCTCTTTTGCTCTTACATAAAACTGAGAAATACCAAGTCATATAGGTTTGTACCTGCAGCCAAATCCAGAATTCTTGTCTTCATGTTCAAGTCACAGTATACCAGGAATTCCTGGAGTAAGGCTTAAGGGCCAGAGGGTTTTGAGTTAGACCTAATTTAGATCTAGATGCAAATCTCAGATAACTTACAACTTGGGCACGTTAGTCAACTCCAGTTATCCTCATCTGTGTATTGGGAATAATAAACTCACAGTGTTGTTCAGAGTAGTAAATGATCTAATGCAAGAAAAATTCTTAGTTCATTGCTCATATTGCAAGTAAACACTCAATCAATATTCCTTGTTGTCATAATTCTTATTTGTGCATGTATGGTAAACTCCATGGAAATTACATGTCTTTGTGGGTTCTCTTCTAGGGAGAACCCTCCATAATTTTCACTAATTTTCAGTGGCTTCTCTCCTCTCCAGTTGTCAAAATTTTAGTCCTTCTCTGGCGAACCTCAGGCTAATCAGACTTTTACAGATACAGATATATATGGCCATCATCAATCTATAACTTTTTATCAGTCTATGACTACTCCTGTTTTGGTATTTGGATTTATTCCATTTTGACCATAATTTTATGTTGTCTACAGTTACTTTCTACTTGACTGAGTCTCAAGACTAAAATTCAGAGAAGGCAAGGGAAACCCACTCCAGTATTCTTGCCTGGAGAATCCCATGAATGGAGGAGCCTAGTAGGCTGCAGTCCATGGGGTCGCCAAGAGTCGGATACGACTGAGCGACTTCACTTTGACTTTTCACTTTCATGCACTGGAGAAGGAAATGGCAACTCACTCCAGTGTTCTTGCCTGGAGAATCCCAGGGCCGGCGGAGCCTCGTGGGCTGCCATTTATGGGGTCGCACTGAGTCGGACAGGACTGAAGCGACTTAGCAGCAGCAGCAGACTAAAATTACAATGTAAGTTTCCTGAGGGCAAGAACTTTATTTAGGTGCTTCTATATCCTATACAAATGTTAAAAAGCTAAGATACAAGTGAACAGAAGAGAATCTCCTCTTTGAGATAAACCACTTGTGCAGATCTAATTCTCAAAGTAGACCTTAACTTGTAGTAATTAAATAGAGCAGGACTGTCTAGTCTTTCCCTTCCTCCAGCTCCATCCTCCACCAGCCTTCTGTCCGCAGAAAAACTTTAGTCAAATAAGTTTAATCGAAAAAGTACGAAAATACAGAAGCAAAGGAAAACAGGACCAAATACTAATAGTTTATCATTAAGCAAAGTCAAGGACCTTTCATTCCTCTTCAAGGGCTATAGATAATATTCTGAGCCATATCCTTTAAGCAGTTTTACAGATACTGAAACGCCCATCTGGTGGCAGAAGATAATTACATGATGACCAAAACTGTAGCAATGACATTAGCTGCCACACCTGGCCTCAAGGAAATGAAAACAAATGGACCCTTGAACTGAAGACTAGCTGTACTTAAAAATAATCAAGATTGTGTTGCATGACCAATTTCAACATGATTGTCCGGCTGCCTGTGTTTTCACATATAACCCGTTTCCTCCACCTATAAGAATCTTTCCCACTGATGATCAGTTGCAGCGAGGGAATTCAGCCTTGGGATATGAGTCTGCCCTGCCCCCAGTTCCAACCTCCAAAATAAAGCAGCTTCCTTTCTGTCAACTTTGCCTCTTTACTTGCTTTTGAGCCGAGAGCAGCTGGACCCCACTTTCAGTAAGAGAACTGAAATGCCAGAAAATAGTTTCCAAATAAAGTTATGAAAGACATTTTTTGAAGCTATCTTTTTCAGAATTTCATGTTGAGTTTAACTTTTAAAGTATTTTCTTAATTTCCATACAGTTAATTCACTTAGTGCACTTAATTCAATAAAGCTAAATAAAAACCTGTACTGTTTGGATTCTAGCTACTTATTCCTTCACAAGGACCCGCACCATACTACACACGACAACAACAAACTTTCAAGAGAATTCTGTACCAACCCCATTCCTAACAATGTGATTACTCCCTACTCCAGGATTTCCCTCTCAGCTCAGAGGGCAAACACGTGTCTATTCTAAGATTTCCAAGTACAGGTTTCCTGGCGATGCTAAAGTAAAGCATGAAAGCTTTAATATAGGCCAAAAGTGCATAAAGTGAAGAAGCAATTACCTTAACACGCACTTTGCTAAAGGATGCACGAAATAAATCCAGATAAAGCACAGATGCTCACAGAAACAGTTCAAAGCTATGACTGATTGACGCTGAGATGTTGATTGTAGTTTCTGGGAAAGGAGCTGGTGGTGCCAGCCGTGCTGCTGGCGGTGCACGCTGCCTCTCAAGGGCTTGGTGCAAAACAAACGCTGAACTTGCTAATCTCGATTTTCGCCTTCTTTTTGTAATGGCGAAAATCCTCTTCGATTCTTTGCGATTTGGGGGTGAGCGGAAAAAGGCTTACTAATGAAAGCCTTTCCTAAAAGCTACGTGGTGTGAAGCGAACTTTCGAAAAGCTGGGGGTGGGGGTGGGGAGTGGCGGGTACTTGTATCTCCAAGGGAGAACGATTTGCACGTGTGAGGTTTAAGCCCTGAAATGTGATCAACCTTTCTTATTTTATAAAGCAGGCTTTTGAGTTCCACGTTCTATACCAATGAGGAGGACCTTGCTCAGACTTTTACATCCATTCTGCTCATCCCTCAGTACCGGGGGAAAGCGGACACCGGCAGCCAGACCACTTAAACCAGACTCCCTTTCCTCAAATCTGGTCCCACGGGAGGCCGGGCAAACAGTATTCTTCAGCTCTCGCCCCGCCTGCAGTACGCAAAAGGCAGGTGAGGACGAAGCCCTCCCTCTGCGTCTTTATCACTCGGTTCGGGGTGACTACAAGGAGAAGCCCAGGGTCTGACTAGTCTCTTACCGGCGAAGCGGATCTTCACGAGGTCAAGCGGGTGCAGCGCGAGGTTGGAAAGGACCCCGCCGCTCACGCCCGCCACCAGATTCTCGTAGTGGACGTGGCGGAATATTGTGCTGCTCCACGCCGACAAGCCGGACGCCGACTGGCCCTGGCCTGTCATGGGCTCAGGGTCCGCTGATACCGCGGGCGTGGGACGAGATGCAGTGGCCGCCACCGTGGCGACGGTCGCCGCGCTGGAGCAGAAACCGCAGGGCACGAGCCCCCTTCCGGCGCCCGCGCGTGGAGGCACACTCGCGGAGGCGAGGATGAAGCCAGGAGACCTAGGCGCACGAGTGACTAGAGCGGCGCTGCCGCACGTCAAGCGGACAAGGGAGAGTGGGCAGCGGGGCGGGGCGCCTCCGCCAAGGCCCCGCCCCGCCTCGCCCACCTCCGCGGCTGGGCTTAGACTGAACTGCGTGGATCTGAGAACACAGATGAAGCACCGCCCCCGGCCAACCTTTGTCCGCACGACTACGGAGCGCCGCAGAGCCCACCTGAAGCCGGTTTCCGCTTCGCGGAAGTCACATGACAGGAAGTAGTCGGGAAGAAGCGGAAGTGGCATGTGTTGGTGGAGACGGCGGCTGCGGCGGCGGTAACTGGGGCCGGGAGGGAGAGGTTTGTGAGATCCCGGGAGAACTGCAGCAGATCCTGGGAGATCCCGGCAGCAAGATGAGGTGAAGATGCTGAGTCGGAACCCCGACCACTATGTCCGCGAAACCAAATTGGACTTACACCGAGGTGAGACAAGTTAGTTGGGAGTCCACCAGCCTTGGATCCGGCCTCTGCTCCACCGAGTAAAGCTGGTCGGGGAGGGGAGACTGGTGTTCCACTCTCATTGTTTACCTGTTTTCTTTCGCTAGGGCTCTTGGTTTATAAAGCGCTTCTGGTTCTGGGTAGCAGAACACTTGTCTTCAAATCCCTTTCCTCATAACGTTTGTTTAGTGGTCAGTGGCAGGTAGTTATGGGGAAATGATTCCGTCTACACCGCTTTCAGCTGCTGCTCTCTGATAGTTCTCAGGGTCCCGTTGCGGGGAGCGTGGACTTGAATGAGCCAAACTCGTGGATTGTGAAGGAGTTAACAATTAAGCAAACATCTTTAAACCTCTCCTTGTTACTCTAACTTTCGACAACTTTGCTATTTAAAGTTATGTACTTCGGGATGTGGGAACAAAGGTGACACTTAACGCCGTCAGTTTTCTCTTAAAAACTCTTGTGGAGAAGTTTAGTGGGGGAATGACTAAAATGAAATTAATGGGTTTTATCTGTACTGGTCTGTTCCCCAATTAACCTGCTGACTACTTAATGAATTATAGCTAAGTGACCAAGCATGTGTGAATAGACTGTTCTAAGTGAAGCAAATAACAGGTGCAAAGGCCTTAAGGCATAAGAGAAGGTCCATGTCTTCGGAGTTTGAGGTAGGGGCGAGCCATAGAAGGTGAGGCTGGAACAATATTTCCGTATGATTGAGTCATATAGCTTATCAGTATATATTGTGAGCAGTGCTAACTAAATGATCTTCTGTTTACAAGATATTTACAGGTTAAGTATCAAAATAGCAGTGTTCTTAAAATGCAAAATAGATTATGTCACTCGAACTTGACATCATCCCTACTCCTTGAACTTGGTCCCATCTTCCTCTCTCCTTTCATGGTGACTACTTTTCGTACAGCTAGCAATGGCACCCCACTCCAGTACCTTGGGACGGAGGAGCCTGGTGGGCTGCAGTCCACGGGGTCGCTAAGAGTCTGACACGACTGAGCGACTTCACTTTGACTTTTCACTTTCATGCGCTGGGGCAGGAAATGGCAACCCACTCTGGTGTTCTTGCCTGGAGAATCCCAGGGACGGAGGAACCTGGTGGGCTGCCGTCTATGGGGTCGCACAGAGTCGGACACGACTGAAGTGACTTAGCAGCAGCAGCAGTGTACATGTACTCTTGTTAGTCTGTGTGCATTTCAGGCATTCTCTTTCAGGCATGCAATGGCACACACCTCTACCCAGTTTCTGTCCCCTGCAGATTTCCCCCCATCCTGTACACATGTAGGCACCCTCCTATGCTTCTGTTTCATATTTTTATACTAACATCAGAGTGTTTATTACATGGTCTCGTTATTATTGTGACTATCGGTTTTTTTTTTTTAAATCAGATTGAGCTTGCAGAGAGTGGCCCATTCGTGTTTGTTTCTATGTCCCCTGTGTTTAGACAGCACCTGGACCTAGTAGTTGTGTTATTAATGTCTGAATGAAGGAATGGGTAACTGGTTGGTCATAGATTTTTTTGTTTAAGTGGTCTTTGTAAATTTTGTGCAGTATTCAAATACTTATTTGATTATTCTGACTCATAGATCTAGGGTGTGGACATCAGGGAATCGGTATTTTTAAAACTCTGTTGGTAATATAGCTGATAACATACAAATGTATAGGAACAACATACATAAATATGTACAATGAGTTTGTTTGCTCTGATGTCCTGAGTGCTTATGGTATATTGGAGGTGTTCCAGATATCTTTGTTGAATGTTTGTTGTTGACCGGATTGAATTTAGAGGTGGGCATAATTATGAGTATTTGGAAAAATTTATAGAAGATAAAAGATTTAAGCTGAATTTTTTTAAAGGATGTGTAGGGTTCGGATGGGCTTCCCAGGCGGTTTGAAGGGTAAAGAATCTGCCTGCAGTGTGGGAGACCCATGTTCAATTCCTCCAGGAAGGTCCCCTGAGAAGGGAATGGCAACTCACTCCAGCATTCTTGCCTGGAGAATTCCATGAGCAGAGGAGCCTGACAGGCTACAGTCCATGGGGTCACAAAGAGTCGGACCCAACTGAGCGACTAACACGCGCACGCAAAATCAAACATTGAAAGTGCTCAGTAAATAGTATAATCATCATCACAACATTGTCTACTTATCAGTACAGTGATCAGCCCTGGAGATTATTAGTGTTCCCTGCCCAGTAAGGGGGCTTCCCAGATGGTGTTAGTGATAAAGAACCCATCTGCCAGTGCAGGAGGTGCAAGATATATGGGTTCAATCCCTGATCAGGAGGATCCCCTGCCTAGAGATTCCCATGGACAGAGGAGCCTGGTGGGCTACGTTCAGTGGGTCGCACAGAGTCAGACACAACTTAAGCAACTTAGCATGCATACACATGCCCAGTAAGGAGTTTAAGAGGTCAGTTGAGCAAACATTTATGATGTACTTTTTTGTGCTTGGTATAAGAAATGTAATGAAGAATGTATCGGAAGCCCTGCAGGTGAAGGCTTATAACCGAGTTGAAGAGTGTAGTAGGACATAGAAAAGGAAAAGTTGTGTGTGTGTGCATGTATAGAGTCTAGTTATTTTGCAAGATGTGTGCGTTCTACCACTTTCTGGTCATTTTGGAAAGGTCTGGACAAAAGGTCTTCAATGTTTTTAGTTTTAGTCCTCGGCATAGTCAGTGTCCCTAATAAAGGCTTATTGAATAATATATTGAATGATTAGCCAAGGAATACCACAGGAGGTATTAAATGTGAATTATTTTATTAAGAGGAATCATTCTTATTTCAGTTCCAAGAAACTATGATCCTACCTTACATCCTTTTGAGGTCCCACGAGAATATATAAGAGCTTTAAATGCTACCAAACTGGAACGAGTATTTGCAAAACCATTCCTTGCCTCCCTGGATGGTCACCGAGATGGAGTCAATTGCTTGGCAAAGAATCCAAAGAGCCTGGCTACTGTCCTTTCTGGGGCATGTGATGGGAGGCAAGTATCACTAAACACTGACATTTTGAACTGAAAATAGTTATGTTGCAAATATTCTTCCTTTAATTCTGAGTTACTGTGGGTTTTAATTGGTTTGATTTCATTTTTCTATGTCCTGTTTTCTTTTAATTCTCAAGACTAAATTTTCTTTGAATCAGTAACTTCAGTAGTTTCTTATCTAAACCTAAGAAATTAAAAATGTAGTTGCTTTCGGCTGTTTGACAGTAGGTAACAAGGCATGTTTAAATACAGATATTTAGCTGTGAGTTTTTTTCAGAGTATGTTATTAACTATTCAACACTTAATTATTTCCCACTCTGCCAAGGAAAGAAAAGCTTTAAAGCACTTTTACACTAGAATCAGAGATAAGAGATTCAGTTTTCTGCTTGTTGATGTTCGTATCCATAGACATTGCATTTTTTTTTTCCAATGTGCCCAACAGACATTCTTCTGTGAAATTTTAAAACAAATTTTATTTCATTTATTTATTTATTCTATCTTTGGTTACATTGGGTCTTTGTTGCTGTGTAGGGGCTTTCTCTATCTACTCTCTGTTGCGGTGCTGAGGCTACTTCTTGCAGTGGCTTCTCGTTGCAGAGCATAGGCTGTAGGGCACATGGGCTTCTATAGTTGCCGGGGGGAGGGGGGGGCATGTGGGATCCTCCCTGACTAGGATTGAATCCGTGTCCTCTGCATTGGTAGGCAGAACCCCAACCATTGGACCACCAGGAAAGTTCAGCATTGCATTATTTTGATCTAGAGGATTTTGTTTTTAGCCATCCGGTAGAGTGATTTACAGCCTTTTCAGTGTTGAACTTATTTTTCTTGGAATGTAGTACTTCTGTGCCTAAACATTTTTTATTTATACTTCACTGAAATTTCCTAGTATGTTTTATTATAGGTTAAAATTTGGAACTTGACCAAACGAAAATGTATTCGTACGATACAAGCACATGAAGGTTTTGTACGAGGAATATGTACTCGCTTTTGTGGGACATCTTTTTTTACTGTAAGTATAGACAGTTAAGTCATTAACTTTTCAACATGTGTAGAACTAATCTAATTGAATATTTTCTGAGTTCATTTATGTGATCCAAGGCCCTTTCTGATTTTCACAATGCAAAATAACATTAAAACTCAGATATGTCTTGGTTTTCTTTATGTAATCCCACCTTTCCCATACTTAAACATTTTTTATACCTAATTACATATTACATGTGTGTGCGCTAAGTCGTTTCAGTCATTTCCGACTGTCTGTGACCCAATGGGCTATAGCCAGCCAGGTTCCTCTGTCCGGGGAATTCTCCAGG
Organism: Aepyceros melampus; assembly: GCA_006408695.1. Taxonomy (NCBI): domain Eukaryota; kingdom Metazoa; phylum Chordata; class Mammalia; order Artiodactyla; family Bovidae; genus Aepyceros; species Aepyceros melampus. The sequence goes on from SJXQ01008860.1 coordinate 203,410, forward strand.
CAGCAATGGAATGGGTTGCCATTCCCTCCTCCAGGGGACCTTCCCGACCCAGGGATTGAACTCACGTCTCTTAGGTCTCCTGCATCGGCAGGCACGCTCTTTACCACTAGTGTCACCTGGGAAGCCCAAATACATACTACTGAACTAACATTCTATAGAACAGTTAGAAGTGGGATTAAAACAAGATGAGTCATCTGTACTTCCTTTGTCGGTTAGCAATAAGTCATTGAAGGATTTCTGTGTATGATAAAATATACTTAACATAAAATTTACCATTCTAGCCATTTTAAAGTGTACATTTCAGTGGCATTAAGTACATTCACATCATTGTAAAACCATCACCACTATCCATCTCCAGGACTTTTTCACCTTCCAAACTGACACGGTGTAACTGTTAAACACTGTAACTCCACATCTCTCACCCTTACCTCCTACCCTTGAGTAATTTACCTGGTAATTACTGTTGTGCTTCCTGTCCCTGTATGTCCCTATGTGTCTGATAATTTCACTTAATATAATGTCCTTAAGGCTTTTCCATTTTGTACCACGTATCAGAATTTCTTTCCTTTTTAAGACTAGCGCTCCTTTGTATGTATATACTACATTTTGTTTATTCACTCATCCATTAATGGATGTTTTGGTTATTTCTACCTTTTGGCCTTTGCGAATAATTCTACTGTGGTGTGCAAATATTGAAAGTTCATTGAAAGTTTTTAATAGGAAAATGGCGGGTCTGAGTTGAGCTTTGAGAGGATTAATTTGAGGGCTGTGAGTGATCAGTTTGGAGGCAGTTTTAATAGTCTGGATAAGCAATAATAGAATCAACTCTGGAGAGTGAAAATAACTGAAAGTAGTTGGGTTTAAAAACATTTTTATTTTTAGAATTAGGAACTGTTTGATTGCAGTGTAACTGACATACAGCAATACATAAGTTTAAAGTGTACAGCCTTTTCATACTGTTCATAGAGTATGGTACTGGAGATCAGTGGAGAAATAACTCCAGACAGAATGAAGGGATAGAGCCAAAGCAAAAACAATACCCAGTTACGGATGTGACTGGTGATAGAAGCAAGATCCGATGCTGTAAAGAGCAGTATTGCATAGGAACCTGGAATGTCAGGTCCATGAATCAAGGCAAATTGGAAGTGGTCAAACAAGAGATGGCAAGGGTAAACGTCGACATTCTAGGAATCAGTGAACTAAAATGGACTGGAATGGGTGAATTTAACTCAGATGACTATTATATCTACTACTGCGGGCAGGAATCCCTCAGAAGAAATGGAGTAGCCATCGTGGTCAACAAAAGAGTCCGAAATGCAGTACTTGGATGCAATCTCAGAAACGACAGAATGATCTCTGTTCGTCTCCAAGACAAACCATTCAATATCACAGTTATCCAAGTCTATGCCCCAACCAGTAACGCTGAAGAAGCTGAAGTTGAACGGTTTTATGAAGACCTACAAGATCTTTTAGAACTAACACCCAAAAAAGATGCCCTTTTCATTATAGGGGACTGGAATGCAAAAGTAGGAAGTCAAGAAACACCTGGAGTAACAGGCAAATTTGGCCTTGGAATGCGGAATGAAGCAGGGCAAAGACTAATAGAGTTTTGCCAAGAAAATGCACTGGTCATAGCAAACACCCTCTTCCAACAACACAAGAGAAGACTCTACACATGGACATCACCAGATGGTCAACATGGTGAATTTAACTCAGATGACTATTATATCTACTGCTGCGGGCAGGAATCCCTCAGAAGAAATGGAGTAGCCATCATGCACATACATATACATAGTTATATATATTCATACATTTCTTTCTGATTACAAACATTACATCTGTTTTTTCCAGGAAATATAGATAAGCAAGCATAAAACATAACTCACAAATAGCCCTCCCACTCAGAGATGCCCTTGTGCTCAGACTCTTCTCAACCCCACGGACTATAGCCTGCCAGGCTCTGCAGTCCATGGGATTTTCCAGGCAAGAAGACTGGAATGCGTTGCCATATGCTATTCCTAAGGGATCTTCTTGACCCAGGGATCAAACCCACGTCTCCTGTATCTCCTGCATTGACAGGTGGATTCTTTACCACTGAGCCATCTGGGAAGCCCCACACTCAAAGATAATTTTTATACATATCATTCATCCCTTCACAGTTTTTGCTATGTGTGTGTTTGGGAGAGAGTATTACTTTTCTTGCTTGTAAGAGGCCTTTCTCTGTTAGGGCCTGAGTCAAGAGCTTTTGAGTGATCTTCCATTCTGCTTGTTCTTGGTGAGCGTGAGCATTGCCTCTCCTCTGGACTTTGTCCCCTCCCGTGGTCTTAGCTGCTCCGAGGTGCTATGTGAATGGTCTTCACGCAGATATTAGTGAACTCTGGAGGTACTCTGAATACAGAGCTCTCTGAGCATTATGTTAGTTCAGTTTCTACCAGGCCACTTGGGACAGGACAGTGAGTAAAACTTTTATTCTAATTGTGGCAGATGAAAACCCTCTTCTGTCTGGAAATTCAAGCTGCCATTGCCCTCTGTGTTTAACAGATGAAAATGTATGGCTGCTGAACAGCAAAAATAAGTATCTTAGAGCTCGTTCTGAAGGATGTTAAAAAATTTATTCTGACGTTTACTAAAACCGTAAGGGAGACTTTTGTTCAAGACTGTTGCTATAGATGGGAGTTCTGTGGTGGCCTCGGGGTTAGGATTCTGGGCTTTTACTGCTGTGCCTGGGTTCAATCTATGGATGGGGAACTGAGATCCCGCGAGTCACAAGGTGCAGCCAGAAATCAAGACTATTGCAATAGGTATGAAAGATTGAGCTCAACTCTAAGGGCAAGAGAGCAAGTAGGGAATTTACAGCCAAGGAGCAGAGTGAGAGGGTCAGTGAATGGAAAGTTACTAAGCGGAGAATCATAGGAAGGGGGATTCTTGCTAACGACAGGCCAAGGACTTAGATAGCAAAGGTTGGGATAAAGAGTTGTGATCAGATATCAGGGGTAGAGATTCTCTCTAACCTTACATAGCAGGATTCTTGCTAAAACTGGGCTGGTTTGGCCAAAGACAAGGTGGGGAGACCAAGGCTGAGTGCTCTGAGGCTTTGACTTGAAGTTTGGCCAGAGAGAGAGCCTTTGCCCATGGACACTCAGATGCTCATTCATAACCTATTTCTTTTTATTTTGTATACAGTTTTTTTTTATTTCCTCCACCTTTAAGAGAGCCAAAATATCAGATTTTAAATGTAAGCTAGAAAACTGATTAAGGCTTTGGAGTAAAGTTTAAAACTGAGGTGGGCACAGCGACAACCCTAAGAAGGGACAAGTGATACCAAGAAAATAGATGGCGGTAGAAATGCATGTGAGGTACAGCGGTCTGGGGAGAAGTAATGGTAGCAATGCAGTATGGAAAGATGGTCCAGCCCCAGGCGCACCCTGCTGCCGGAAGTCACGACCGCCGGAGCCATCACGCACTGCCTTTCCTTTCCTGTTTTTGACAGGAGCTCGTCAGCTCAGGTGAAATGAATGTGGTGTTTGCCATTTGTTTACCATTCCTTTCCACTGACCATCCTTTCATTTCCATCATCACCCTTAATACACAAAACATAGTAGATGATTTTTCCAGGGTGTCATTTTGGTTTCATTGAATGTAACTTGAGAATATTTAGCTCCTGTTTGGCCAGTACAAGCACTGTTTAAAATGCATTGAGCAGCCAAAGAAGTTGGAGTGTTCCTTTATTACCACTCCTCTTCCAAAACCCCCAACACGGTTACTCTGACGTGTGATCTTTATAGTACCATTACTACCACAGTGCTCGGAAGAGGTTATAGACTGAGAAGTGCATTGCCACTGGAAACATTCAATTTAAATTTTAAAATACTCTTTTCTTCTTCTTCTTTTTAAAAAGATCATCCTTTACAGGAAAACTAGAAAATGGCAAGAATACTATTTTTACAAGGTAATTCCCGGGTCAGAGACCTTGCACATTTGAGAGCTTGATTTTGATTCAATGCAGGTTGAAGGTGGCCTTAGCTCTCTTCCTACCAGTTCAGCCAGCACAGAGTATGTGAGGGGCATCACCACATTTAAAGTGATGTCGTACTTTGTCGCTTTTCAGGCCAAGGTGACGGAGGAGCTAGCTGCTGCCACCGCACAAGTCTCTCATCTGCACCTGAAAATGACGGCCCACCAAAAGAAAGAAACGGAGCTGCAGGTCCAGCTCACAGAGAGCATGAAGGAGACAGACCTCCTCAGGGGTCAGCTCGCCCAACTGCAGGCAGAGCTCTCGGGTATGCCCTTGTGGAGGGGGCTGGGACTGTGACCAAGTAAGCATAAGGAATTACACTATTTCCTTCCTCTCCGTCCATTGGACAGAAGGCTCATGAAGGTTATGAAGGATGAAGCCAAAAATTAAGGTGAACCAGTATAAACCTACAGGATTGTTTGACATAAATGACAGCAAGAGAACTGACCATCCATTTAGTGGCCACAAGTGGCCACAGTTCTGCTTTGTTTGGTCAAGTGTTCAGTATCTTTGGTACTTAGGATTGGCCTCATAGGCCTTGAAGAGAGAATCTAACTTGTGACTAATCTAACTGAGGGGTTCCTCTAACTTGAGACTCTAAGTAGAGGCTTGAGAAGAAGGTGCTTCCTGCATTGGTTGCCTCTTTCCTAGAGGATGGATTGCAGTCTTGCAGCCTGGCACTCAAGGCCCCCTCCACCTTGGCTTATTTCCTGCTATGTTGTTTAATTCATCGTAACTCTGGGCATACTAGCAGCCTGCTGCTTCAGCACATCCTGTATTTGTCTTGCTTTTTATCAATACTGTTCTCTGGACTTTGGTGTGCCCACCATCACCAAGATTTACCTCCAGTTCTCTCCAAAAACTGCCTATTTCAGAAACTTCGCCCTGTTTTTTGCCCCTAGACTATTTGATCTCCCTTAAAGTCTGGCATCTCTGAGTGCATGATTATGACCATTTTCAGAGCTAGCCTTTGATCAGCACTACTTGTGTGTCTGTTTTCCCTTCTACAACGCAAGCCTCTGAAGGGCAGATATGATGCCTTGCTCATCTTTGTGAAGTCCTTCCTTAGTACTAGTTCAGTGCCTGGCACAAAGGTGCTGCTCGAGACATGGTGAATAGCAGATTTGTGAAGACTGGCATGTCGATTCATCCACCACCTTGTGTAAAAATAAATGTAGAAGGCACAGATGGGACCAATGGGTCAGGTATGGCAAGAACAGCAACAGTTTTAGGAAGAAACAAAATTCACTTGCCCAAAAAGAGAGCTAAAAAACACTGATGTCAGTTGGTGAAGTGATACCTTGAAGATAAATCCTTTCCTTCTTAGAGCATCACTTGAGCAAACTTGAGGGAAAATCTTAGATTCGAATGTCATACTGATACCTTCTTTCCTGTTTTCACGGTGCCCTGTGACAATTACCTTAAGGGTACCATAAAGGTCTCAAAAGTTTTCCAAGAAAATTAATTGTGATGCATTACATTTAAAAAATTGTTACTATTTTCTTATTGAAGTATAGTTGATTTACAATGTTTTATAGTATTGTGTTAATTACTACTATACAGCAGAGTGATTCAGTTATACATATACATATATTCTTTTTTAAAAATCTTTTCCATTATGGTTTATCATAGGGATATTACCCCTATGGCACAGATATCCCTCTGTGCCATATAGTAGGACCTTGTTGTTTGATAGATTACATTTTAAAGAAATATTCCAAATAGCTTTATTTGAGAAGGAATGTTTAGAAAACAGACTATTGATAGAATGTCTAGCTACCAAGAAAGTTGAGAATATCTGACCAGGCGTTAAGAAAGGGCCTGGACCACTACTAAACAGAGATGTCAATGTGTTGAGTCCAGTGTGTTGAGATGATGACTGACATGGAATTGAAGGACTGATGCATTTCAGGGGTGATCTCTGACTGCTTGGTATACTTCTTTTCCATTTTGTGTGTGTCAGAGGTGACCTGTAGGTAAAGAGATAAATATGGATGAGTGTGGAAGTCAGTGAGTCAGTTCGTGGCTTGATTAGCCTGTTGCTGGTCAATGAGGTGATGGTGGAAGAATTAAGTGGGAGAGGCTCGTGTGGGAGGGCTGGAAGATGAGAGAACGCAGTTTTGAAGGAGCTGTCAGGATGCTGTACAGCCCATGGCAGCTCTGGTTCTACAGCCAAGCCTTTGTCCTGTCATATCTCAGAGCTCCAAGAAACCTCCCAGCAAGTGCAGTCCAAATTCAAGAGTGAAAAGCAAAGCCGGAGACAGCTGGAACTCAAGGTGACCTCCCTGGAGGAGGAGCTGGCTGACCTGCGAACTGAGAAGGAGTCTCTGGAAAAGGTACGCTCTCCATCTGAAGTTTCTCTGTTGTACCCAGGTGGCCAGAGTGGGCTGTTTCACAAACATTATTATTTTCCTTTTAAAAAATACTGTAGCGTGTGCTCACTGTAACATATAAGTAATACAGAAACAGATAAAATAAAAAATGAAATTTATGTTTTCCTCTTCTCTACACTAGAGACAAGAACTATAAAAAAATGTATGATGATTCTTCCAGATTGTTTTCTTTGTGTATAATATATAATGCACATAGCACGCATATGTGTATGTATAAAGTATATGTGTACACTGATAACATTTTTAATAATAATGTGATCATATTTAATACTTTAAAGACTGTATTGTGGCCATTAGCCTAATAAGAATGAGAGCTTTCTCATTCTTTGTAACTACTACAGAGCAGGCTGCTGCAAGGCTGTACCATGATTGCATTTAACTATTCACCTGTTGATGGATATTCTGTTTCTAACTTTTCACTGTTTCAAACATTGCTTTCATGGATATCTTTGTACTATATAACTGTTCTTGCAAATTCATTTGAGCATTTCCATAAAATGGATTGCTTGAATTTGAATTGCTGCATCAGAGAAAATTCTCAACATGAAAATTTTTAAAATAAACATCACCAGATTATCCTGAAGAGTATGTTAGCTTACATTTCCAGCACTGTGTAAGTAAGCCTATTTCTCCATTGTTCTTCCAACTCTGCCTGTATAAATTTTTACAATCTTTCATGATAGGTGCAATATGCTTATCTTGTCTTTAGGTATATTTTTGTTAGTAGCAAAGCTTTCATGTATTTAACACCTATTCGTATTTCCTCTGTTACAAACACTATTAAAGTGCTAATCCTTTGTCAGTCATAGATGTTACAAATATTTTTCTAGTTTGATGTTTTTTAACCTTATTTAATGGTATCTTTTGTTATTTTATAAATTTTAACACTAGGATAATACTAGCCCCATTGAACAAATTGGGAACATTTCTATCTTTTTCTATATTTTGGTACAGTTTAGATTTGAAAAGAGTGGCCTGTTTCTGAGGTTTTAATAAAACTCTCTAATAAAGCTCTTTTCCTAGTGCCCTTTTAGAGGATAAATCTTGGTCTCTACTTTGCTTCTTCCATAATTTTATCAGGTTTCTTTTTTAAAGTTCTTTCTGATTTTGAGGGCTGTTTCAGTTTTCACTGTTCTCGATGCTCCTGCAGTGACCATCCTGTAACACATAATCTTTATGATCTGCTACTTCCTTAAAGTCTAATTTGTGTAATTTCTGGGTGTATGTATGTATTTTGAAGGTCCTGTCACAATTGTGACTTCCTTACCAGCAGATTATGGAAGTATCTTATTTCCCTGTACACCTACCACTGTTAAGATGTTCCTCATCTCTTAATACAGTGGTAGATAAAGCTCTTCTAGTTTAACCTTCTTCTTGTCACAGTTTTGGTTTTTTTTTTCCTGCCAGTAGTCGAGAATATTAAGATACTGGGGAAACTAAACTGAAAAAATGAATTGTTTCCATTAACGAAGTAAGGACCCAGTGATGTTAGTAACTACCACCACCATCACCATCTCCATTTATCTTTCTCAAACAACCAGAACTGATGACGGTTCTCTTGTTCCTAAGAACCTCTCAGAAAGGAAAAAGAAGTCAGCTCAAGAGCGCTGCCAGGCTGAGGAGGAGATAGACGAAATTCGCAAATCACACCAGGAGGAACTGGACAAACTTCGACAGCTCTTGAAGAAGGCTCGGGTGTCCACCGACCAAGCAGCTGCAGAGCAGGTAATGGGAAACTGAAGTGCTTTGGAAATAAAAGAGAGGCACGAAGGACTCAGAAAAGCTTCTAGTTTCTTCCTGATCCTTTCAGATGACATTTCTCATAGTTGATGCTCTCTAACTTTGGACAAAGGTGGAAGAAGAGCCAGGAATCAAATGGAGAATCTTCTGTCTGTTTTAAAGCTTAGTGAAAATCTTATTATAAGTAAAACATGAAGGCAAAAAGTTTTCCAAACACGACAAGGCCAAAGTCCTCACCCACCAGACACCATCCTCCAGGCATCGTCCTAGAAAAGAAGGGACTTATTTAGGTGATGAGGCCGAGAAGTCAAGGACAGTGGCAGGACACAGCCAATCTCTAGTCATTTGGCAGCAGCCTTTCTTTTTGTAAGTTTCTGCATTCATGTTTATATGTTGTATGTTCTTTAGTTAGAATGAACTGGTGTCCTCCATTTGATCATCTGTGGAATTTTGGAGGGAAATAAGTTTCTTCTGTTTAAAAAGGTCTAAGGGTCCAGATCCTGAAAAGTATGATCATATTATGGCCCTGGGGACCTGCCTATAGACAGTCACTCCTTTACCTGGTTGTAGTACCTTTTGGAGTCCTGACAACCAAGGTCTTCCAGATGGTTGTTTCTCTGCTAAATCTGGGCTCTTAACTTTTTTGCCTTGTTAAAGATGGGGTTTCCCAAGATGCAGTTAGACCCCCCAGGATACAGTGATTACTTCTCTTGGCAGCTGTCTCTAGTACAGGCTGAGCTGCAGACCCAGTGGGAAGCCAAGTGTGAGCAGCTCTTGGCCTCTGCCAAGAATGAACACCTGCAGCAGTACCAGGAGGTGTGTACACAGAGAGATGCGAGTCAGCAGCAGCTGCTCCAGCTGGAGGAGAAGGTGAGTGTTTTCCCTTGGACTTAGGCAGCCTGGGCAATTTAAGGCAAACAGGTTGTTCAAGTCTTGTAGCTCCTTTTGTACCTGAAAGATGTTCATCACTTTTGAAAACAGAATCATACTTGTTCAGCTCTTTGGTTGATCAGTCATATTTCACATACTCATTTGGGATGACAGGTCAGTGACCTAGAAAAAGAAAAAGCAGCATTCATGTTCTGGACTATGTTTTCCATTATAATTTGATCCTTCATTTATTAAGCAAATACTTATTGAGTGCCAGTTGTGTTCCAGGCACTCTGTTAGTGAAAAGGCTTACAAAGAACACTCCTCAGGAGTCTCACAATCAAGGAAGGGAGACCGAGAAACAAAGATAAGCATTAAATGCTGTGAGGCCCAGAAGAGGAAGTGCCCAGGGGAGCAGAGCCAAGAGGGACAAGGAGCTTTGATGAGGCGGGGAGGCCGCAGGTGTTCTGGGCAAAGGCCCTGAGACAGGCTGGAGCACAGGTGTGGTGGGATCATCTGGCATAGAACGAGAAAGAGAAGGAGGGACGGCCTAGCATCATGCGTGGAGATCCTCGTATCTGGAGGTCAGTTAAAGCATCCAGTTGGAAATCTTCCACTCAGAGATGAGGAAGGCAGTCTTGGTGGCGACCGTTCATATGTCTATGTGACTAGGGTTATCAGACCCTTCCTCCTATGTTTCATCATATTCTTGACCTAATTAGGAACAAGGCAAGTGACCTTGTTGGGAAAGAGGAGACGGAGTGGTGAGTTGGGACTGAGTGATGAGGAAGTGGAGTGCTCTGGGTCAGCAGGCCTGGGGTATGGGTGGAGGGGTGTGGATGGCAGCAGGCCGACGTGGGTTGACACTTAAAGCTTAGGATGCTTCTCCTCCTCCTGGGCTTCCTGACCTTCACCTGGAAGTCCAGGTTCCCAGGCCACACCCACAGCCTGTTCGTTTTTGCAGTGTTCAGCCCTCCAGGCCCAAGTCACATCCCTGAGTGAGCAAAATGCACAGCACGTCAAGGACCTAGAGAGCAAGGCCCAGATGTCTGGGGTTGAAGCCACTGCTGCTGACCCCTCAGAAAAGGTGAGACGTGAACCGTGTCCTATAGGGCGGTCGCGTTTGCGTAGCAGGCCTTCAGAGAGGATTTTTGTCATCAGTGTGTTGTGTCGTTAGCTTGTTTTCCGATCCACCACCATCTGACTTGCTGTTGCTGCTAAGTCGCTGCAGTCGTTTCCGACTCTATGCGACCCCATAGACGGCAGCCCACCAGGCTCCCCCGTCTCTGGGATTCTCCAGGCAAGAACACTGGAGTGGGTTGCCATTTCCCTCTCCAATGCATGAAAGTGAATTGGTCGTGTCTGACTCTTAGTGACCCCATGGACCACAGCCTACCAGGCTCCCCCATCCATGGGATTTTCCAGGCAAGAGGACTGGAGTAGGGTGCCATCGTCTTCTCTGACCATCTGACTTAAATTAGAATTAACCCATTGGAACCTGTCTCTTTGGTAGCAAACCCAAAGAACCCCATGCTTAGGTCTTGACAGATAAGGGAAATCAAAGAGCCCCATGCTGAGGTCTTGACAGATAAGGGAAATGTTTCTAAGTCACAGGAGAGGAGTGGGGAGCGTGCCAGCCTCTTCTGGCCACTAATCCTCGTAGCCTGTGGTAGCTCCAGTGGTGGCCTCAGTGGGAGGGTGGCATCAGTGAGCCGTCTTTGAGAGCCTTAGGCACACACGCCACAGCTTACCCGTCCTTCCTATACCCCTTCTGTCAAGTGCTGCTCATTAGTCAACATTGTCCCCTCCACAGTGTCAGCCTTCAGTGTCTCAGTTCCTGACCAACCGTGTCCCACTGCAGAGTCCTAAGAGGGCTTCATGAAGCCTTCCAGACCTCTCTCTGGAATTATTTATTTAACATTAATTTATTTGGCTGTGCTGAGTCTTTGTGGTGTGTGGTCTCTTGTTCCCGGACCGGGAAGGGAACCCGAGCACCCTGTGTTGGGAGCCCAGTCTTAGCTACTGAGCCACCGGAGAGAAGCCCCTCTCTGGAATTGACATGCGTCCCTTAGTCGCTTGACTTTGGCAGATACATTTTGATCTTGTTTCTCTCTCCTCACGTGGTCGTGCAGGTCAAGAAGATTATGAACCAGGTGTTTCACTCCTTGCGGAAAGAGTTTGAGCTGGAGGAGTCTTACAAAGGCAGGACTATTCTGGGGACCATCATGAACACCATCAAGGTACAGCTGGCTGTCATTTGTGTCATTGAGATGGGTATCTCATTGCTTTAGTCCCGTCCAAAGGATCCTGAGTAAAAAATTATTCAGGATTGTTGATCAGTAACTAGGATGTCTGTACAGATACGGGCAGCCTCTTTTGAGAGGAAGAAACAAAGGCATTTGTACTGAAAAATAACAAACAGAAGAGCAGAGTTAGTTGAACTCAATGACCAATTGTGTTAATAGGGACTGAAGAACTGGGAGTGCCTCCACTTCTGGTCAGTGATCCTTTCCTCCTTCTTGGCTTTTGAACAGATGGTGACCCTTCAGCTGTTAAACCAACACGAGCAAGAGAAAGGAGAGAGCAGCAATGAAGAGGAAGAGGAAGAAGACGAGGCGCAACCTCGGAGCCCTTCGGGACAGTCGCAGGCACCCCTGGACGGGGAGAGGCGGGAGCCCCCTGCAGTGCTGTCGGAGCGGGTGGTCCAGGAAGATGCCCCGCTGTCTCCTCAGGGCTGTCCCACTCCCCAGGATGACGCACAGAGAGGGGGAGGCGAGCCCTCAGAAACAGAGGCGCGCTTAGAGATAAAAGAACGTCCGGTCCCTCCCGAACTGGCTTGCCTCCCCTCGCAAAGAGCTCTGGGGCCCCCAACTTCAGTTCCCCCCAGGCCTCCAGGCCCCGTGCTGTGGACTCTGAGGGCGAGGAAGCACTGGGAGACGCCCGTGTCAGGGAGGAAGAAAGCTCCACAAGACTGTCCCCGACCTCAGACCCTGAGAAGGTGGACCCACTGGCCGTGGGGCCTGAAAGTCCAGGAGGAGAGCCTCAGCCTCCAGAGCTCCAGGAAGACAGGGATGCCACAAGCTCGGCTGCTCCCTCCCAGGAGCTGTGCAGCCCGGAGGCAGCTCCGGCAGCCGCAGGAGCAGCACCTGGATCTGAACACTGTTCTCAGCATCCCAGGTGTGTCCCCTGAGCAGCTTCAGGAGCAGGCGGCTGCCTGTGGAGGTTGCTCCAGTTTTTTCAGGGTGGGAGATTCATCCTCAGAGGCTGGCTGGATGGCTGAATCACTCATTCATTCACGTGTTTACTCGGTACCTGCCATGCAATAGGCTCTGTGGGAGTGTGGGAGGCAAGGTGGAGTTGGTTTTTGACTTGAAGAGCTTATAGTCTATTAGGGAAGACAAACAAATGCTTATACAGTTGACTTTGAACAACACAGGAGTTAAGGGTGCTGACCCTGTGTGTGTAACTTTACAGTTGGCTCATCTCCAGACGCAAAAAGTCAGACACGACTTAGCGACTGAACACCCCCATACTCACCCAAGTGCAAATCGTGTGTATTGAAAAAAGTTTACGTATCAGTGGGCCTGCATGGGTCAAACCTCTACTCCTTAGGAGTCAACTGTATGTTATAAATGCATGATAAATGCTTTCTAAAAAAAGAAAGAAAGAATCAGGGTTATAATAGAGAATAAAGGGGGACTCACTCTACTTTCAGTCGGATGACTAGGGAAGGATTCCGAGAAGGTGACATGTAAACAGACCTGAAGGATGGATAGGAGCCTTCTCTGCTAAGAGTGGGCAAGAGCGTTTGCCGAAAGCAAGGCCAGCACGCGCAAGGCCCTGCAGTAGGGGGCGCGTGACGCAGTCCAGGAAGAAGGCCCAGTGGGTGGGAGAACAGTGGTGTATGCCGAGGTTGCAGAACTCGTAGGAGCCAAGGGATGAGAGATTTTGTTGTCACTGTTAGAAGTTTGGACTGTAAGTGCAGTGAGCAGCTTTTAAGGGGATTTGCTCACTGCACTTACAGTCCAAACTTCTGGCAGAAAGTGAAGAGGAACTAAAGAGCCTCTTGATGAAAATGAAAGAGGAGAGTGAAAAAGTTGGCTTAAAGCTCAACATTCAGAAAACGAAGATCATGGCATCTGGCCCCATCACTTCATGGGAAATAGACTGGGAAACAGTGGAAACAGTGTCAGACTTTATTTTTGAGGGCTCCAAAATCACTGCAGATGGTGACTGCAGCCATGAAATTAAAAGACGCTTACTCCTTGGAAGAAAAGTTATGACCAACCTAGACAGCATATTGCAAAGCAGAGATATTACTTTGCCGACTAAGGTCCGTCTAGTCAAGGCTATGGATTTTCCAGTAGTCATGTATGGATGTGAGAGTTGGACTGTGAAGAAGGCTGAGTGCCGAAGAATTGATGCTTCTGAACTGTGGTGTTGGAGAAGACTCTTGAGAGTCCCTTGGACTGCAAGGAGATCCAACCAGTCCATTCTGAAGATCAATCCTGGGATTTCTTTGGAAGGAATGATGCTAAAACTGAAGCTCCAGTACTTTGGCCACCTCATGTGAAGAGTTGACTCATTGGAAAAGACTCTGGTGCTGGGAGGGATTGAGGGCAGGAGGAGAAGGGGACGACAGAGGATGAGATGGCTGGATGGCGTCACTAACTCCATGGGCGTGGGTCTGGGTGAACTCCGGGAGTTGGTGATGAACAGGGAAGCCTGGCGTGCTGTAATTTACGGGGTGGCAAAGAGTCGGACACGACTGAGCGACTGAACTGAACTGCACTGAAGCACAGCAGTGACGTGACTGACTTACTGGCTTTAAAAGATTGCTCTGGCTGTAGGTTATGGAGGGAGTCAAGAGTGCTGGGGGTGAGTGTGGAGAAGCGAGGGATTCCTGGGCAGTCACTGCAGCTGTTGGATATTTAGCCCAGAGCCTGGGGCACTGTGGCCTGGGGCAGGAACTTTTTCCTATGACTTGATTTTCCTGATTTTTCTTTCAGCCTCTCTGAGGATGAAGAGGATGAACTGTTTAAAGGGGCAGTTCTGAAAGTTCCGAAGCCCAAAGCACAGGCTGAGGAGGAGGATGAAGACGAAGTGGTAAGGAACTCCCAGGCCCTGCCAAGTCCTCACGCCGCCCCCTGGGGGCCCCTCCCTGCTGGCTGTGAGAAGAGGAAGGGGGTCTGCTGGTGGCCCAGCCCCTGGGCTCTGTGCTCAGGGCCCTGTGCGAGCAGGCTTGGGGCTGGGAGGCAGCGGCTCTGTAAGCCTGGTGGGGATGGGCAGATACCACTGTATTCTTGAAAAGGGATCATGGTCTCCATCCATGCAGCAGGAATTTCTGCTTGAAGAAAGTTGGGCTGCTTAGTCCCATATTAGAATGCTAAAGCCTCAGGTTTCCAGACCTCAACTCGGCTAAGGTGTTTTATTTTAGAATTGGAAAGGACTTTGAAGATCTTGTCTGGCGTCTGTATTCATAGACAGACTGAGGTACAGAAGGATGATTTACCTAAAGCCACAGAGTGAGTTAATGGTACAGCTAGGACTCAACCCCCAGGTTCCTACTCAGACCACCTGTTTCTAAGCATTTTCTGCTTCATCAGCCTGCTTTCCAAGCTGCTGCCTTCTTTTGTTATCACAATATCCCTGGCAGAGAGTGGGTTAAGTACTGATAGTGTAGGGCTTCCCTGGCGGCTCAGTGACAAAGAGTCCACCTGCCAGTGCAGGAGACACAAGGTACATGGTTCGAGCCCTGGGTTGGGAAGATTCCCCTGGAGTAGGAAATGGCAACCCACTCCAGTAATTTTGCCTGGGAAATCCCCAGCAGGCCACAGTCAATAGGGCCACCAAGAGTCAGACACAACTTAGCGAGTAAACCAACAGCAACAACAACTGATAGGGTAGCTTCACTTTACAGAACTCCAAAGTTAAGGCCAGAAGGTGATCTGCTGATTAAGCCTGGATCGAACCCCGTTTCTTGCATTCGTGGTCCCTGTTGTGCTGAGTTACAAGCATTCTTGGCTCTCTCTAGGACGTTTCACTGTTGTGATAATTTCACTAGGGTAAAATGTGGGTGGAGAACACAAATCAGAGTCAGGCTCAGTCCATCCCAGGAACAGAAATATGAGGTGAATGGGGACAGAGTCTCTCCCTTTTTGTATCCACCAAAATGGATTCTGCCTTTTGCCAAGACCTTGGGAAACGGCTGTGGCAGAGCTGGGATCTGGCTCCTAAGTACGAGAACCCTTCTCTCTTGCCTGTATTCCCTAGGAAAGCACACTGGTTCCTCCACTGGCCTTTCTTCCCAAGAATTACATTTTCATTTGAGAGTTCTGAATATGAACAAAAAGCCAGCTGACTATCTCAAGTGACTGTCCTATCTATGTATGGATGGAGTTTTCTGACTTTAGCAGAACATTACTGGTGATGTTGATACTAATTACTGATGATAATTATACTGATGATATTAATACTAATATCATCAAGTTAATGTCTGTTTTCTGGGTACTCTGAAACCTATAGGCATTTAATCTTCTGCCAGTTCAGTGAAGTGTAGGCACTTTTATTCCATTTTGTAGAAAGAAGCTCACGGCTCTGGAACATTAAATAGCTGATCCAAGGTTACATAGCTGGTAGACGCACACCAGAACCTCAGCTAGAACAAAACAGAAGCAGTGAGCCACATTTTAAGATCCCATACCATCACAGTTTAGAGATCACTTCACTGATGCCCAGGGAGAGGTTCGAGGTCTGTTAGTTGGGGGTGGAGATGGAATTAGCCCGGGGACCTCTGATCACATCATACCACCTTCCTTTGGCTGGCCCTGGGAAGTCTGATTCCAGGCCAGAGTAGTTCACCAGAGCAGAAGGTACCTTACTTAGTAGAGAACACTCGGGAGTGCCAGTCTTCAGCGTTAGTCCCAGCAACCCATAGGATTCTCCCTGCCAGTCTAGAGGGAAAAGGCCAGAGGCTCAAGTCACGAAAAGGGGGGAGAGTTTCCTCTGGCTCGTTAATCCCCCTTATCCTCCTGCCTGACGGGAGGGAGGGAGGGCCGTGAGACCAGGGATATGAACCTATGTTCCTGGGTTTTCTTCATCTTGGAATTCTCCACTTGGTAGGGTGGCCAAGGCTTTAAATTAGACTCTCTCTCAAATGGTGGGCCCACGGCCAGAGCCAGGTAGGCTACCGCAGGCCACAACAGCGTTTTTTCAAATGTGACTGTACTCTTCCCAACTTCCTTCTTCCTGTGTTCTTTGCCCTGAGGGCAACTCTGCTTCTCTGTTTCCTTATCCTGCTCCCCCTTCCTTTTCCCACACGAAATGTGTAAGTTACCACATGCAAGAAAACCTGTCCAATCAATAATGTGTTTCTCAAATAAATGATGACACGAGCCAAACAAAGTTGGTCTTCTTGTCTCCATGTTGAAAGATTGCCACCCTTCCCTGACTGCTTGTCTCAGCTTTTCTAGAAGCCTGGGGTTTGCTGGCCTCAGGGGTCGTCCCTTCTGTTAAACCCTCACCAGCAGTCTCCTTTCCCACCTGGAGCCGGGAAAGATACCGATCACTTCACCTTGCACAGGCGGGAAGTCCATCTGGTGCAGGGACGAGTGAGGACTGACGACTCTCTCCTGTCTTGTCAGAGCATGAAGGGGCGCCCGCCCCCAGCACCCCTTTTTGGAGATGACGACGATGATGATGACATTGACTGGCTGGGATGAAGACCCAGGAAACTGGTGCAAAGGTTTCTCTGCCAACCCTTCCCTAGGCACGATTTTGCACAGCCAGTGCTGGCTTTAGACGAGCCACGGGGTGAGGTGAAGGTGAGCACGCTGAGGACAGTAGTTCCGATGCCTGAGCTGGCCCACCTCCGAGCCCCCGCCTGACCAGGTGAAGCAGCGTGGGACCCTGTCTTCAGAACACTGGGGTTGGCAGCAGCCCGCCCTGGTCCTGCCTCAGAGTCCCCCATGGAGAAAGGGCTGGGGGGCTCCCCTCCAGCAAGGCCCTGTGAGGTCCTGCCCTCTCCCAAGCTTTCTATTCTCTGAACTCCGACTGACCTGCCTCTCAGTGCTCCTCGTGTCCCAGTACCAGTGCTGTCCCCTGCGGTGAGGTCTCCCTGGCAGAACTGGTAGAGGGTAAAGTACCCCATCTAAGCCCAGTTACCAGCCTTGCCTGCAGTCCTGGGGCGTATATCTTTTCTCTGCCTTAAATCTGATATCAGAGGTCAATGAATATTTGAAATTAACAAAACAAAAATAAATGTCTGCAATGAAACCTGACTCAAGCTTTTGGGGTGAAATCGAATCTGGCTCCGAGAGCAGTCTGTACCCTCTGGGAATGTGAGGGTAGGGGTTGTAACAGACCTGGGTTGGTTAACATGCGTGAAAGCACTGTGGCATGCTTCCTTTGGTCCTTAAGCCTGGAACTGTTCGGCTTTCCGAGCACTGTCCCAGCATCCCAGCTACTTTCGGGCTCAGGGCAGCAGGGTTAGGACCAGTCCTGTGGTCCACTGACTCCTGCAGGTCCCACACCCTCGGAAGCCAGGCAGAGAAGATGGGCAGGGTCCCTGTGTCGTCGTCCATCATGGGTGGCCCCTGAGAGCCTGCGTCTTCACTTGAAGAGCAGCTTCCACTTCCTCTGATTTCAGGCCCAGGACTAATGCAGGGAACAGTAGTGAGAAAATATTCATGGTCATTTTACTTATTTCAGCATTTTCCAAAGACCATGTAAGCAGTCTTTAAAAAGTAGAATAACTTTAATAAAAATGTTCCCTGATTTTAAATGTTTATAGGAACCCAGATTGCACTCCATCTCACCTGCCAATCAGACGTATCCTTTTTGATGATAGCTTTGAGCCTGTCTTCTATCTGTGGGCCTGGGAGGCATAAGAACTACCATTTACTAAACTCTGTTGTTTAACAAGTAGGCGCTGTTGTGGGGCACTTTACCCAGACTGTCTCATCAGTGGCCCTCACAGAAGATAGTTATCCTCCCAGCAGCATTTGTCCTGGGTTGAGGGAGGAGGGCAGTGTTGCTGTCAGAAATACAGGCTCCTAGGCCCCACCCCCCGCCCCCTGAAACAGATTTTCCGTCCTGTTAGGGTGAAATCCACACAGCACAGACTTCTCAGCCTCCACTGTCTGCATTCACACCCTTGCTCCACTGGATGCTATGTGCCGAAGCCAGTTACTGCCTCAGCACAGCCCTCATCTGAGCTGATGAGCAGATTCCAGGCCAGGGAGCCTGACCACTTATTAGCTGGGTGACTGTATTTAGCTGCCTTAGCTTCCTCATCTCTGAGACAAGGGCAGAAATACTTTCTACTTTATTGTGAGAATTAAATGAGTTAATACTGTAAAGTGCTTAGAACACTGCCTGTCTGGTACATAATAAGTATTATATGGGTGTTTGTTGAAAACAAAAATTCAAGTAGAGAAAATACCACCTTTTGTGACTTGACCCTGAAGACTGTTGAAATGCCTACTTAACCTGGCCATATAATCCATTTCTCTAGACAGTAGATTTTTTAAAAAGCCCTCCATGCTGTGAAAGCCTCAACTGTATTTAAAGAAACCATCAAACGAAAGAGGCTGCTGATCACCTACAGAGATGATCTCAGCAGTGCCTCAGGGCAGGGGAGGCCCTTAGCTGGACAGAGAAGTGGATGCCTGACCGTCCAACTACAAGACTGCAAATCTTAAGCCCTGTTGTGACACCGAGCAGCTTTCCAGCTCCCTGCTTATGTAGGGAGAATACACCGATCAGTACTGAAGGTGTCACATACTAGACTTCTGTTTCAGCTCTTTCTTATTGTAACTTTTAAAAAGTGGCTTGATATATTTTTGCTTCTGCCCTCAGGGAGAGAAGGTGCTAATAACGGTGCCGACATGGGCCTTTATAGTCCATGTGACAGTTCTTTTTCTAATCATTGTTTGTTACATGAACAGAAGCATGGCTTGTTGACTAGGCTGGCACTGAGGGTGTCTGCTGAGGGAACAGCGTTTCGGGGCTGGGTTTGTGGAGCAGAGTTGTTTTCATGGAAGACAGACAAGACTCGGCCTTGGGCAGCCCTACTCAGCTCCTGCAGTTGCTCTCAGGGTTCCGTGAGCTTGCTGTTTGAATGAGGAGAAACAGAAGACAGCCACAGACTATTTAAAAATATATATTTATTAAAATAATTTCTTTTTTAATTCTCAAAGCTTCAGACCATCTTTCCTCTAGCCCATTGAGGTACTTGAATGTAGACATTACAGTAGACAGCAGTGGTTTTTCTCTCCCTGGGTCTATTCTTTCCTTTTCTTTAAAGCGAAAAGGTTCAATATCTGAAGAGCCCCCAGCTAACTCTACTCATATGAGGCTTTGGCTTGATGGCTTATTACATCTTCAGTCGCTACGCTGTGGCTTACTCAGTATTTGAACGAATCATGTTTCCCCACCAGATCACTATGGGTGAGCAGTAAGTAAGAAATAGAAAACATCAGTATTGAATATTACTCAGTGAATTCTTGGTTTTGCATTAGGGGAAGGATCAGGATAAGATTAAGGCCACAAAGAGCTCCCCTCCCCGACACCTAAAGCCATTTAACTATCACCTTCCCATGGCAGTGCCATCCTATGGGAGGAGCTCACTGTATTCAGAGGGTAGGTCACAGCCCTGGTAACGATCCTGCTTCTTTGCCTTTAGTCAGCTGTCACTTACTCTCCCCCTCAGGAGAGGGAAAGGGGTCCCAGCAAATGCTGCCGTGGTTATGAAATCTGCTTCCAGGTTCTGGTTTCCATCCCACCTCCTGTCACAGCAGCCTTCTTAAAGGCACAGAAAGACTTCACCAGGGCCCTCTGCAGCCTAGCTGAGGAGTGGCAATGGCCTCAGAACTCCAGGGAGCAAGCGCTGGCTTCAGCTGAAAGTTTCCAGGAGCTGGCAATGCCTTGAGAACAGCCAGCAGAAGAAACAGGAGACGTGGGGCGGGCAGTTCAAGGTCTGGAACGAGGCGCCCCAGGTCCTTCCAGCCCCCAGAGCCCTCACCCTCAACCAGCTAAGTCATGCTGAGAAGTGGGTAGGCCAGGTAGTAGCCCACGCCGAGCCCAGGACCACGCCGAAGAAAATCCAGGTGTTGTAGGACATAACCGCCAGCATCATGAAGTAGCCCACGACCACCTGAGCCACATGGAGCAGAGACTGGCCGAAGTGACACAAAAACCACCTAGATGAACAGGAACACCCAGTTAATGCCGGCAGCGAGCTGGAAGCTAGGAGCTGGCATCAGGGAGTGGAGAGAGCAACCGAGGTACAGGACTAGCTTCTTTACAATCTGTACGCTTAACCCAGGAGAGATTTATTTTTAAAGAGACATGTCAGAAACCAGTGATAGAGAAGGGAAGAGGGACTTGTACAAGGAATTTGGGATAATCATTTCTCCACCACACTGAGCTCTGAGCTTCCTGGTATCCAGGGCAAAAAGGGAAAATGAGATATGTGATCAATCACATCTGACAAAGGATAATACAAAATCATCAGTAAGGCAGACTTTCCCCCCACCCCCAATCAACTGTGAGCTGGGAAAGGAAGTATTACAATGGAAACAGCATGGACCCTGGTAACATTAATTTCTAGCTCTGCCACGTGCTAACTGTGGCTCAGCATAAACGTCTTAAACTCTCTGAACTGAAATGTCCTCATCAGTAAAACATACATTAGTAAGACCAGTATGAAAACACGTCCCTTGCAGTGGGTTTGTGACTGTTCAAGGCCCCCACCTAAGTGGCAGACACAGCACAGACAGAGCTGCAGAGAGGACCGAATGGGGATCCCCAGTGGCTATCAGAACGGGTAGAGAAGGAAGGAGCAAGAGGTTGCCCTCTAGCAAGCTGGTACACTGCTGACAATAAATTTTTATCATTTGTATAGGAAGAGCTGCAAGTACCATCTTGGGTTTGGAAGTCTTAGTGACCTAAGAAAACCTGCTGAGGTTTCGGGGTGGGCTGAATAGACACCCTTGTTGCTGGACTGAGGCTTGCACCAGAGTCAGAAAGATTGGAGCCTCCCATGTGGCTGTTGAGAGAGCTCCAGCCTGGGTATCAGGAGACCTGGCTGTAGTCCATGCACTGCCAACTAACTGGAAGCGCTTGGGCAAGTTCCGGTCCATCCCTGGGCCTGAGTTTCCCTTGGATGAAGTGGGGTTAAGTGTCCTGTGAGTGTGAGCACTCTGCCTGTTGCCCCCACCCCACGTCTGTTACCTGAGAGGGCTTCTGCTGACAGGCAGCGAGTCTGAACTTGAAGAATCCTGGTCTGTCTCTTCGATAAGCTGCTGGCTTGTGGGGATGGACAGGTTCATCAGGGCCTGGTAGAGCAGCCTGGCTTTGCCAACCTTGATGCTTTCATACAACACAGCCAGAAGCAGGATGACCAACACGGAAAGGGCCATGCCTGTCAAAGGAGATTGAAGTTACAGAGCCCAGCCGGGCAGACACTGTTCCCCTTCTGGCAGCTTTGCTGGGGACTTGGCACAAGTGGGGAAGGGCACCTCCCCCCACCCTCCCTCTGAATCCATTCCTCCTCCCTTCCCCTTGCATCTTCTTCCCCACTCTTGCTGGGCTCAGAACTCCTGTCTCTTTCCCCTTCCAGCCCATTGTTGGTGGGAGTGGCCTGCTGGAGTGTGGCTTTGAGCTCAGGAGGAAAAGCCACCTGGCAAAGCCAAGGGGGTGGCGGGGAGCATGCCCACTGGCCCACCACCCCAGCTGCACCCCAGCAGGAGCACTGTGTCCTCTGAACACGGTGCAAGGGTTCCCTGTAGTTCACGGAGGCCCACCTTATTTCTGTGGCTTCATAATGTCTGTGAAAGATTAGATTCTCCAGAGATGGCCGCCTCGCTCTATCCCACCCTGCATGCTCTTCTTATAGTGGCAGCATTCCTGGCATCAAGGGGTGGCATCTGTGTTCCCTCCCCTTGTCCCAGAAGACCTCTGGGACTGCCTCAGCCAATAAAGGTGGAAATGATGCTCTCTGACTTCCAAAGCTAGGTCTTAAAAACTAGGCTTTTTTTTTTTTTACACCTTGTTCTTGCATTCTCCCTTTTTCCCCTACCTTTTTCTCTTGGGACACTCACTCTGGGAACCTAGCCACCGGCCACAAAGACTTCAGCCAATAACCCCTGCTGAGTTCCTAGCTAACAACCAGCATCAATTTTGATCACTACCTGTAGTGATGGACGTTTGGGCTTCTTCCAGTCCATTTTTATTCATTTTATTTTATTTTTTGACATTACTCAACACAATTTATTGAATGAACAAATTAAGAACTAAGAATTGACACATCCAAAACACAGCGATTTTTAAATTGTTTTATTCGTATTTATTTATTTAAATTAATTTATTTTTTAATTGAAGGATAGTTGCTTTACAGAATTTTGTTGTCTTCTGCCAGTAAATGGCATTGTTTTAAATGGACCTGAGCTCAATAGAATTGGATTATTCATAATCTTTGCCTTTGCCACTATCATTGCTGATCTAAGAACAGTCCTCTTATCACTTTTATTTTACAATCTGCCTACCAAGTTAGAGTTAACAAAATCACATGTCCTATTTCAAAGTAACTTTTTGAGAAACATGTATTATTTCTATTAACAGAGCTGATAACAGACGTAACTAAATAAAGCTACTCAACTAGGAAACAACGCATCCTGCTCTGTTTCTTTATTCCTTCTGTTATGTTACAATGCCTTACATAGTCTATCCCCAGGTTGTAGGTAGGTATATTGTGATCACAGCAATTTCCATCCATAGGTTGCCAGCAGAGATTATAAGCCCAGAAATTAAAAATGGTGAAAGGCTAAAGAAAACAAGTATAAGTCAGGTCTAACACATATAGGGGGAGAAAGTATAAAGAGCTGGAGAGAGAGAGAAGACCAGAGAAAATGGACAGATGGGAGACGTGGACTCTTCACAGAGACAACTGGATCTCTGGAGTGAAAGCTCTGGTCTCAGCAGTCTATTTTTAACATGTAAGTGCTTAAGTGGAAACACAACTCCATCATGAGTTAGTGCCCGACTCTGCCTTTTCAACTCAAAGGAATACTCGTCTCTTTCAAATTTATGTCTCACTTGAGGTCAAAGGCTGCAGCAGCTACTCTGGGCTTCTGAGCTGATGCAGACAGTGAACCCTGCATGAAGGAGGTGCTAGGAGGCAACAAGAGGACCTGACCTAGTTCTGGCTCTGATGCACACTGTGTGTCCCTGAACAAGTCTTTCCCCCTCTCTGGGTGTCAGTTCCTTCCCCTGTAATGGAGGGGGAAGCTGCACCCTCGTGCCTCTCTCTGGGCCTCACAAAGAGCTCTTTGCAGACTAAAGGGCAGAGATTCCAAATGGAATTATAAATGCAAAGTTACTGCTCAATATTTATGCAAGAAGAGTCAGGCTCCCAAAAATGTCCACAGAGCACCACAATAATGAGGGCCTGGGTTCCCAATGCCTGAAGGTACTCAATCTACAAGTCTGGGCTTCCCAATTCTTACCTGTAGGACTGTGGACGCTCCAGAAATCAAAGAGAAGCACTACCTTATCTGAGAAGATGAAATGCATCTGAAAGAGAAGGGATTGCATCAGAGGGGGCTTAGGGCAGTGGAAATCATGTTCCCAATTGCTCTCCAGCAACCTCTTCTAAAGACCTAGGAAAACAAGGTCCCTGGATTTAAGTGCTGGAAAGGCCATTAGAAGCCATCAGAGCCAACTGAAGCCAGACAGGGCAGGGAATTGCCCAGGGTCCCACAGTGGGTAAGCAGTAGAGATAGAATTGAGCTGGCCTGTTCCAGGTAGGGGCCTCCCTGGTGACTCAGATGGTAAAGAATCTGCCTGCAATGCGGGAGGCCTGGGTTCGATCCCTGGGTTGGGAAGATCCCCTGGAGGAGGGCATAGCAACCCACTCCAGTATTCCTGCTTGGAGAATCCCCACGGACAGAAGAGCCTGGTGGGCTACAGTTCATAGGGATGCAAAGAGTCAGACATGACTGAGTGACTGAGCACAGCACAGTTCCTGGTAGAAGTAAGGTGCTTGGGGGTGCCTGTCCTCACTGGACCAACCAGTCACAGTGCTTTCAGTCATGCAGAGATGACTCCTTTGTGCCCTTGAAAGGCAATGAGGATGTGCTAGGCTGAGGACTGACTGCCTCTTCTTCCTCCAGGGCCCAGCCATTCTGTCCCCGCAGTGTTTACCATGGATGAGCTCAGGGTCAGCTGTCTTCAGTGTGTACTGCACACCTGTTCACCCAAAATTCACTCAACAGTTGCTGAGCCTAATCCCGTGCCCAGCATCATGGAGAGAGGTTAATGTGTCTGCCCTTGATGAGCTCACAGTCTTATGGAAAGAATGAAGGTAGGAGCAAAGAGCACGCAGCACCTGTCTGAAGGCTCTTCTCAAAGAGCAGCTGGTCCACCCTGCATTCCGGACGGCATCAAGAGCTTTGCATATAATATCTCACTTCACCACAGTCTTCTGTGTGGCAGGGCCAATTAGGTCCATCGTATAAGAGAGAAAACAGGGAACTGGGCTTGAAAAGTAATTTGCTGAAGGTCTCAAAGCTAGTATTAATAAGTTGGCAGAACTGGGATTCAAATCTGAGTCTAGTTAGATGCCAAAGCCCCATCTGTCTATGCTTCCTCTCAGTGACCAAGAGAAGAGGACGAGATGGGAACTGAATAGGATACTAAATGCCTGCATCAGGCTTAATGATTGGCAATATTAAAGCCAGAGAAATCAGTCAGCTCACACTCTCAAAGAAGGGATGTTTCCCTCTTGTCACCAGGTGAGACCTCAACCAGCAGAAGCACTGTCAGTGACCAACTATAGCTAAGCAGATCCTGGCTGAGTTGGGATCAGTTGGTGGAAGACTTTGCCTTCAAAGACAATGGCCAAATACTAGAATCTCCAAATGACAGAGTGACAAGTGTCCTCAGAAAGTTTTTTAAATTGAGGCGTAATTGACAAAGAATGTATTCGTTTCAGGTGTACAACATGATTCCATATATGTGTATATTGCAAAATGGTCACCACAAGAAGTCTAGTTAACATCCATCATGACAATTACAATGTTTCTTTCTTGTGATAAGAACTTTAAAGGTCTACCCTTAGCAACCTTCAAATGCACAGTAAAGTATTATTAACTAGTCACCATGCTATTATATCTCCAGGACATTTTCCAGAGAATTTTTAGTCCCCTGGTTTTCACCTTTTTTCCCCCACAGAACACTGACAAATAAAATCTTCCTTGTAACTCCACGGTATACAACACAGGGCTTTTGGTGAAGAGGGGAGAGAGGTCTGAGCTCTGCCGAAATTCAATGTGAAAAACATTGATCTGGTCCAATTCTAGTCCCTTTCCAACCACTTCTCATTTGCAGATGGGTAAAAGGAGTTCCAAAAGGGGAAAGGATTTGTCCAAAACCTCGTAAGATGAAAACTGAAACCTAGAAAGTCTTTTAAAAATCATGTTGAATAATTTTAAAATAAAGATAGCTTTTTATCTCCCTAATATGAAAGTGATACTTGCTTAATGGAAAAAGCTGAAACAGTATCAAAAAGAAAGTAAAAAATTATTTTGAGTCCTACTACCCAGAGATACCCTATGTCACGATTTCAAAAGGAGTATCCATTGAGGTGGCAAAATGTTCACAAAAAATTGATATGCAAAAACAAATAGGTACAAGTAATCCTGTGAAACTGCATTTATACTGGAATTGCACTCATGGAATTTCAGAAGCCTACAGCACCATCTCTGCAGGTGGAGTGAGTGTGGCGCCTTGACCCCTACTCCAAGTTCATTTGATAAAGCAGCTGGCATGACTGGAATGTCCCCTGTGGCTAATGAATCAGAGAGGTTCCATAACTGGGTTCCTTCTGTCATCCTTAGGCTTGGGTCAGCTATCTCAGGGATCCCAAACAATTTTCGCAGTAGATCGGAACATCCCCAAAAGCTGTGCTAGGGGTGCAGGTGCTGGAGACAAATGAGACAAGTCCTTGGCCCCCAAGGAGCAACTGTTCATGAGGGGAGAGGGAGTGAACAAATAGTACAAAGGGGTTTATGTATTCAGCAAGGGGGAGGCCCAGGGAGCGGGGCAGCTGGGGGAACTGGGGACGGAAGGTCCCAGGAAGGCACCTAACCCAGCCAGGGAGGCGGGTGGCGAGGACATCTTCCGAAGCAGGAAGCGGTCAGGGCAGAGGGCAGTGCGGGTTTTCCAAGCTGCAAGTGTCCACACAGAGCGTCCACCCCACTGGGGAGTGAGGGGCCCGAAGGAGGGACAAAGACTCACCTCTCTTGCCTTTTCACCCATGAAAGAGATTCAAATCAGCACACCCTGACTTGGAGCTGCAGTTTTTAGTCAAAGAGCCCTGTGGTCAGACACTCAAGGGGCGGGCCTCTCATCCAGTTTCACAGCTTTGGGTAAACCAGGGCCTCCAGTAGCTAAATTATCTGTCTGGTTCAGGGCCCCACCCTGTGGGGAGGGGCTACGGGGAAAAAGACAGCAATCACGGGACTTGTTTCTTTATTTTCTCATTTGGAGTTACTCACACTTTGAGAATCCCAAGGACAGAGGGACCTGGAAAACTACCGTCCATTGCCTCGCAAAAGAGTCCGACACTACTTAGCAACTAAACAGCAAGCACTTCCAGAAAAGTGCCCTCATTGATAAGCCAAAGAGTTTAGGGGCAGATTAAGGTCCCAGTTCTAGCACTGCCTGGCTGGGGAACTTTCCATATAAACCCTTCCCATCTATTTCCCCTTTTAGAGGGCCGTCGGGAGTTGGGTGTGTGCGTTTGACTAAATGACCTGCGCTGGCTTCCTGAATCTTCAACTCTATGACATTCTTCCTGGAGGAAGAAAAGGAGCAACTGTTCATGAGGGGAGAGGGAGTGAACAAATAGTACAAAGGGGTTTATGTATTCAGCAAGGGGGAGGCCCAGGGAGCGGGGCAGCTGGGGGAACTGGGGACGGAAGGTCCCAGGAAGGCACCTAACCCAGCCAGGGAGGCGGGTGGCGAGGACATCTTCCGAAGCAGGAAGCGGTCAGGGCAGAGGGACAGTGCGGGTTTTCCAAGCTGCAAGTGTCCACACAGAGCGTCCACCCCACTGGGGAGTGAGGGGCCCGATTTATTCATAGACCGAAGAGCTTGCAAGCTGTCAATTCTCTCCAGCCCAGGTGAACTCTACCAAGAAAACTAGTTTATCTGAAACGCTATTTCTAACCTGTTTGTTTTTTTTCTCCGAAAGAATCAGATCACGAACTTGCGAAGGCAGGGAACCGCCCCGGGGGGTGTGTACGCGAGCCCAGCCGCCGGCTGAAATGCTCCGAGAATTCCCTCCTCATGGGCGCCTCCCCGCAGTCTCCCCCAAGTCCCCGCGCCCAGAGCAGGGGGAGCCCCCGCCCGGCTGTCTTCACCCAGCGCACCCCGACCCGCATCCGCGCCACACCAGCGCGCAGTGACTGCTAGTCAAGCCGGACTGACTCCCAGCAGGAGGAACAAATGAAAAAACCCAAAGCCCCGGCCAGCTCTCCTGCTCCCGATGTTGACACAGCTGCCAGCACACCCCCTCACCGGCCCCCTGCCGGGGCGGCGGGCACCGCGGGATGCCCGGGGTCGCCTGCTCCAGGGTCCCAGCGCCCACCCCGTGTCCGCGCCTCCAGGAGGCGCCCGGACTCACCGCCATGGTGAGCGTGCTGGGCGGCCGGGCGCCGGGGCCGCGTCTGCTCGCTCGGGACTGGGGCTCCGAGCCCGAACAGCTGCCTCGATCGCCACCGGGGCTGCGCGGTCACGTGGTCCGGGCGAGGCGCGCGCGGGCGTCTGGGACTTGTGGTCCCCACGGTGCTCCCCGCATCCTCGGGCGCACCCACCGGCCGCGCCTCCCGCCGAGCTCCAAGAAGGGAGCGGAGCCGGCCTCTGGGCCAGAGCCGCCAGCACAGCGGGGTCCCTTCTGCCTTCCCGTTGGGCCCCTTCCTGTTTTGCACTTGACTTGTCTTTCATTATCATAAAAGGATTTATTGCTTGTTATAATAAACAGTTTGACACCTGTTAAGTCCATCTTCTGGACGTGATAACAAGAAGTTAGAAGTAAATTAATGAAATTATGCCCCAAGCTTTTCATGTAACCATCCTTCTTCTTTTTCTTCTTCTTCTCCTTCTTCTTGTCTTTTCCAATCTGAAATGAAAAGCAATGCATGGTTGTAATATTAATTTGTATTTCTTTAATAACTAGGACGGTAAACTTTCTCTTATTGGTGTAGCCGTTTTTCTGTATTCTCTGTCCATTTCATCCATCCTGCTTGGGGTAGGGAGAGTTTTATAGGGGATGAGAGATTTTTAACAGTATTTAATTTAAAATATATTTAGTAGCGACTTCACTTTCACTTTTCACTTTCATGCACTGGAGAAGGAAATGGCAACCCACTCCAGTGTTCTTGCCTGGAGAATCCCAGGGACTGGGGAGCCTGGTGGGCTGCCGTCTATGGGGTCGCACAGAGTGAGTCGGACACGACTGAAGCGACTCAGCAGCCGCAGCAGCAGCAACCCTTGCCAGTCCTTCTAGGAGGAAAGTGGCTTCTTAGAGAAACCTTACCAGAGGCAGCACTAGCAGACCTTGAACCTGGAATATGACTTCATTTCAAATCCTGCGCCAACAAGAACTGACTGCAGGACCTCCAAGAAATGGCTTTACATTTCTGAGCCTTGGTTTCCTGGTGGGTAAAATGGAAAGAATAATAGAAGCATGCCATAGAGCTATTGTAAGGCTTAAGTGAAGTCTTGCGTGTTAAATCCTCATCAGAGAACCTGGCAGTCAGAGCTTGCTCAAAAAATGGTAGCCATTGTCATCCTTAGCAGCAAATATTTCCGTTCTGTTGTAACTGAACAGGATCCTGTGGTTCCTTCCTGGGACAGACCCTCCCTACCTCCTCTGCCTGCTTCATTTTTGTAGAAAAGTTCATCTCCTAAGTCTCTCCTGAGCCACAAAAATCTGACTCAAGAATTAGTGACTGAAAGAGTGAACATGTAGTGACAAAAACTGGGTACTGAGCCAGGAGAAACTGGTAAGAACTTAAAAAATAGATCGGCCGTATGGCAGTCACAGAATCTTAGGTTCCTTCTTGAAGTATCTAGATAACAGTATCTGATGCAAATTTCCTGAGTTGTTTTACAGATGCTAAAACCCACCAAATAGAAGTTAACATTAGATGACCGTGAGTGTGTAACCCCCAGACCCGCTGGAGCCTGAGGGTTAATATTGTTGACCCCTGGACACCACCCTGTTACCTCACCATCAACCAGTCAGAGAATTGTGCACAAGCTGATCACACACCCTGCAACTCCTCTCCCTCACTTTGTCTTTAAGAATGCTTCCCCAAAGGGACTTCACTGGTAGTCCAGTGGTTAAGAATCTGCCTTGCAATGCAGGGGACATGGGTTTGATCCCTGATTGGGGAACTAAGATCCCACATATTATGGAGAAACTAGACCAGAATGCCGCAGCCACTGAGCCTGTGCTCTACAACCTGTGTTTCATACCTAGAGAGGAAAGATCCCACATGATGCATGGAAGGCCCTGCACGCCGTAACTAAGATGCAATGCAGACAAATCAATAACTTTTTTTTTAATGCTTCCCTGAAACCCGTTAGGGATTTTGAGTCCTTTTGAGCATTACCTGTCCTGTTCTTCATGCTCAGCCCTGCAATAAACCTTTCTCTGCTCCAAATTCTGACATTTCGGTTTGTTTGGTTTCACTGTGCACCAGGCCCGTGAACTTGGGTTCGACAACACTATGAGAGGAAGCCACTTCAGAGGCCAAGCCGCTCGCACAGGGCCACACAGCTTCTAAGGGCCTCAGTCTGAAAGACAATAAGTGTTAAGGGAAATCGGGTTGGGCAGCCTCAGGGAAGAGCATGGGGCCAGCACTGTGAGAGGGTCTCAGGGGGATGGCCTCGGCTGTCAGGGATGTGCCAGGCCCCATGGAGGAAGCAATGGGGAGAAGAGGTATTCTTGAAGCATCCGGGCCTCTGGAGCTTGGTGATTTGGGTGAGACCTTTCTGGGTCTCACCTGGGCAACAGAAATAAGAGGACTTAACCTTCACACTAGCAAGCTCCCATGCACTCCTCCACCTTCCATCGAAGGATTTGCAACACAGCTTTATTCATTTGACTATTTTTGTTGGCTTTGTTACAATCTGATGAACTTCACACTTAGTTCCCACTTCCTCATGTGTGTTATGATTAGAAAAGTCCTAAAGTTCTAAACTGCCCCTTTACTTCCTGAACTACCAAGACGTCCCTCCTCCAGCGCCCAGGCAGAGAACAGAATCCCAGTTCATAAAGGTTACACCACAGACGGCCAAGCCTCAGTCCATGGCAAGAGATTCTTTCTGGATTCTGTGCTATTAAGCTCCCCTTCTGCTGAGAAACAGCAGAGAATCTGCCCTTGTCTTTCCAGCGCACACCTACAGCCCCAGGACAGGACAGAATCCCCGGTCAGAAAAGATGGTGATGCCTCAGTTATCACAGAGATCAGCTAGGGCCCCTTTAAACTGGGTGCTCAGCTCATGCCTGCTCAGTTGATGGAGGGAATATCCAGCCAGTCATTTCTCCTGTTGAGGTTCACTGAGGAACTTGATGTCTCATGAAAAGTCTTACAGAATATTACTTCTGCAGAATATCTGGCTTTGATGTGCAGATAAGGCTGTGTGACCCCATGGGCACTGCTATCCCTCTCTGGGCCTTCTGGAATGGAAAACCTCTAACTGCCCCTTCATATACTAATGATCTACAGTTATAAGGGAGCTTGAGGTTGGGAGTGAATACTTTATGGCTAGGATTTTTACCATGTAGCTCCATTCAGCTAACTTCCCTTGTTCTTCCACAAACCTCTGCTATTATATATATACATATGTTAAGTCGCTTCAGTCGTGTCTGACTCTGTGTGACCCCATAGACGGCAGCCCACCAGGTTCCCCGTCCCTGGGATTCTCCAGGCAAGAACACTGGAGTGGGTTGCCATTTCCTTCTCCAATCATATAAATATGTGTGTGTGTGTGTGTGTGTGTGTGTATATATATATGCTATGAGTAGCATAACCTACTCCAGTGTTCTTGGATTCTTAACCACTGGACCACCAGGGAAGTTCCCCAAAGTGGTTTTTAATGTATGCTTTTCTCCCTGCAGATTCCCTTTTCTTTCCCAAATGTCACTCTCTTAGTGAGGTCTGCTTTGATCACTGATTTAAAACTGCAGTCTTTTGTATCCCTCACCAACCGTTGCCACCCACCCCCCCATTTACTCTGCTTGATTGTTTTCCATGGCATGCATCACTGAGTACTAAGTATCCTGTTTAATTTGGTTATCTAGTGTTCCTTTCTCTGCACTCAAATGGAACTTCAAGAACAGAGATTTCTGTATTTTTATTCAAGAAGGCACTCCCAGTCCCTACAAGAGCTCATGTTACAACATGCTAGCATTCGCTGAATGAATCAGCACACCCCAGCAGGCATGTGCTTCATTGCTTCAAAAGAAGGAAGTGGTAGAAACCAAAGCACCCTCTGGATGTGATGGTTTTATTTCCCATGAGACTGTGGCAGGTTTGGGGAGGTTTGTGGGAGCAGTTAGAAAATAATTTGTGAAGAAGCACAAGGAAAAGCAGGGATACCCTTCCCCAACCCACAGAATACCCCAGCCCTGAAGAGGGAGCTTGGAGCGAGGGGCCTCTGGGTCACCAGGGGAGGAACAGCGACAGACAAGACAGAGGGCCATGCCCCAGCTCTGGAAAAGAGCAGCTGCGAAGTCATGAGGCCTTGCAGCCCATAACAGTGGTAGCAAACCCAAGCATGGCCCTTCCTCCCAAACTCACAGAGCAGGGGTGGAGAGACTACCAGTCATACCAAAAAACACACAACCTGTTTGAGTTCAGTTCAGTCATTCAGTCGTGTCCGACTCTTTGCAATCCCATGGACTGCAGCACGCCAGGTTTCCCTGTCCATCACCAAACCCAGAGCTTGCTCAAACTTCATGGCCATTGAGTCAGTGATGCCATCCAACCATCTCATCCTCTGTCATCCCCTTCTGCTCCTGCCTTCAAGCTTTCCCAGCATCAGGGTCTTTTCTAATGGGTCAGTTCTTTCCATCAGATGGCCAAAGTATTGGAGTTTCAACTTCAGCATCAGTCCTTCCAATGAACACCCAGGACTGATCTCCTTTAGGATGGACTGGTTTGCAATCCAAGGGACTCTCAAGAGTCTTCTCCAACAGCACAGTTCAGAAGCATCAGTTCTTCGGCGCTCAGCTTTCTTTATAGTCCAACTCTCACATCCATACATTGTACTGGTAAAACCATAGCTTTGACTAGATGGACCTTTGTTGGCAAAGTAATGTCTCTGCTTTTTAATTTGCTGTCAAGGTTGATCATCACTTTTCTTCCAAGGAGTAAGTGTCTTTTAATTTCATGGCTGCAGTCACCATCTGCAGTGATTTGGGAGCCCAAGAAAATAAAGTCTATCACTATTTCCACTGTTTCCCCATCTATTTGCCATGAAGTGATGGGACTGCATGCCATGATCTTAGTTTTTTGAATGTTGAGTTTTAAGCCAGCTTTTTCACTCTCCTGTTTCACTTTCATAAAGAGGTTTTTTTAGTTCTTCTTTGCTTTCTGCCATAAGGGTGGTGTCATTTGCATATCTGAGGTTATCGATATTTCTCCTGGCCATCTTGATTCCAGCTTGTGCTTCATCCAGCCTGGCATTTCACATGATGCTGGCATTTCACATGATGTACTCTGCATATAAGTTAAATAAGCAGGGTGCCAATATACAGCCTTGACGTACTTCTTTCCCAATTTGGAACCAGTCTGTTTCAGTTCAGTTCACTTGCTCATCTGTTTCACTTTCATAAAGAGGTTTTTTTAGTTCTTCTTTGCTTTCTGCCATAAGGGTGGTGTCATTTGCATATCTGAGGTTATCGATATTTCTCCTGGCCATCTTGATTCCAGCTTGTGCTTCATCCAGCCTGGCATTTCACATGATGCTGGCATTTCACATGATGTACTCTGCATATAAGTTAAATAAGCAGGGTGCCAATATACAGCCTTGACGTACTTCTTTCCCAATTTGGAACCAGTCTGTTTCAGTTCAGTTCACTTGCTCAGTCATGTCCGACTCTTTGCAACCCCGTGAATTGCAGCACACCAGGCCTCCCTGTCCATCACCAACTCCCGGAGTTCACCCAAACTCATGTCCATCTAGTTGGTGATGCCACTCATTTAAACTTGAGAACCATGCCCTGAAAAGCTTGAAAAGCATTGCCCACTGTAAAACCCTCTTCCTTGGTGTTAAACATAGTATTTCTTCAATACCACACCCCACTCACCAAATACACACACACAAAGGCAAAACTAA
This sequence comes from Aepyceros melampus, assembly GCA_006408695.1. Classification (NCBI taxonomy): domain Eukaryota; kingdom Metazoa; phylum Chordata; class Mammalia; order Artiodactyla; family Bovidae; genus Aepyceros; species Aepyceros melampus. Next base: position 236,842 of record SJXQ01008860.1, read on the forward strand.
ATTTTAGTATATGGGGATGCACTTGGGTGATACAACTATAAAGAAAACTAAGAACATGGTTATTATAAAGTCAGGATAATGACTATTTTTAGGGAAGAGGGAAGGACAAGCCGGCTGTGCAGGAAAGGGCACAGGGAGGGCTCCTGATGTGGTGTTACCCATTAGAAGGAGAGTGGGAGTACCCATTGCGTGTCTAGCTGGGCTTCAGGAAGACAGACAGCACAAACTGACGGCTGGGGATCTGACACATACACACCTGTTCCCAGCACAGAGTAGCTAGGCAGCTCTCCTCGTAAAGCTAGAGTCTCCAGCAAATGAAACCCAGTATATTTTGACAAAATATGGGGTGTTTTTCAACATCAACAATTGGTTTTCCAATTCTCTGGACACCAATTGGGGGTGAAACAATTAAATACAATTCTGATACTAACTCCCTGGAGTTAATTCCACAGATTTAAGGGTTTGGTCCCCACAAGACTGCCCCTACTTCAGATGCCAGTTGCAAGTACTGGCCACTCACACTTCTGAGCAAATGGCTATAGGTTGGAGGTTCTCACCACCCCCTTCTTAAGCTTGATAATTTGCTAAAATTCCTCAGAGAACTTGAAGAAACACAATGTTTGCTAATTTACTATTAAGCTATAACTCAGCAACAGCCAAATGAGTGAGATGCTTAGGGTAAGGCTCAGGAAGATGGACACAGTTTCACTCCATCTCTGGCTGGATCACCCTCCCCAGCACCCTGATATGCTCACCAGCCTAGAAGCTCATCAAATCTTATCATTCTAGAGTTTTTATAAGGCTGCATCTCCAGCCTTCCTTCCACT